>JAQGBV010002627.1:0-11055 GCA_034698685.1 Isotomurus pseudopalustris | reverse complement strand
CTTATTTTCGAGATCCCAAAAGTTTGGGATCTGAATTGTCTAGTACTTATTTTCGAGAAGTACTTATTTTCGAGATCCCAAAAGTTTGGGATCTGAATTGTTTCGACAATAAAAATTAATGCATGGTCGTAATCATTCTCTCACATTTAATTATTTAGTCATACTCTTGCTTCTTTATTCCCAAGAAAGCCTGTAACTTCGTAAACTAGTGAAGAAAAATCTCTTCAGCTATACCGTTTAGTTACTTATTAAATAAACTATATATAATTGCTTATGGAGATCAATTTGTCAACGAATACTCATTGTGAGCGAGAATGTTCTCCCTCGCTCTTGAATTAATTTTTGTTCCTTCCCTAATATAATTTGTGTTTTTATAAAGTAACGTCCAACCTTCAGTCTACAGAAACAAAAAAGTCTCAAGGGGAATAAACTGAGGAAGCCGTCTTTGATACAAAGCTAACTTTGCACCAGGTCTTTTTCGTAGAATGTGGAGCTTGGGACTTCCCATGGAATTCTAATTTGTGGTACAACTTAGAGTTGCGTTATTCATAAAATAATTTTGTAATATCAAGGCTAATGAAATTGAAAAGTATTTGATAAAGCTTTGAATTTAGAAAGCAAACGAATTCTAAAATGCTTATGTTTATGCTCATACTTCAATTTAACCCTTACAGAATATCCTTATTTTTTACTCTTCTATCGGACAATGAATATTAAAACGGAATAGGGGTTGGCTAAATTACGCGTCCAATATGATATTGCTTCTTTTATAACAATTTTCTATATATTTTAGTTTATATTAGATGCACGTCAACAGAATTTAATTTCGGATTGGGTGATTCTCTGACGAAGTCATCGAAAATATCCTTCGTGTTCGTAAACAACAACTCCATGACCGTACACATTTATGTTATTAACATTCGGATCAGTTCAGCAGCTTATACTACTTTTTAAATTTATGAGCAACTTACTTACTCAGGCAACCATCGCTAGTTATTGACGAGTTTCACACTCACCTCCAATTAACTGCTATAAAAGCCTGCGGGCTTTCAAAACATATTCCAAAATGATAAGCGAAGAAAACATCGCAATTATAGGGAGGATAGTTCATTTTGCTTGCATTAAACATGCGTCTCCTATGGATTTTAACTTCAAAAATAGATACGTGTTTACTTCCAAGAGGGCCATATTGCAGTTTAAAACGGTTCAGATTATTTGCATACTTAACTTCTTGAATTTAATTGGAAAGACACTTTACAGAAAGGCGGTGGGTCCAGTTGGAGATTTTTACTTCATATTTGGAGTTACTTTAATATTTTCAGTCCATTGCACTCATCTCTTGACGTTTCTTTATTGGCCACGGGAAGCAACAAACGTGCTTCGTGAAATATTCAAACTCCTAAAGCGATGGGACGGTAATATATTAATTTAAAAGTTTTACGTAATGGGAATTTTTACCAGAATTTCGTGTTGACTTTAAGGGACTTACGTCATTCGGAGGAACACTTGGATAAAAAGCTACAACTTTTACACGAAATGCGGACTCTACTTCGGTTGTTACGCAGCAGTTTTGGCAACTGTCATACTTTCATTGTATTTTGTTGTGTCCTCATTTACTGACATTAATTTGTACTCCACAATTGCTTATTTTTTCACGTCTTCTTTGAGCAAAATGGTTTTGTTTGTTGCGATAAACATTTACAATGTGTATTGTATGTTTTTTATTATTACGTATTTTCTTGTTAGTTTTTCAGTTTTAATCTTAATCCCATTTCTAATCGCGTTTGTTGAGGTGGAGTTTAAACCTTCTTGTTCTAGAAAGTCACATGTTGCAACAGATAAGCTGAGGAAGCCTTATATTCTCAGCGGCGAGTATAGAAATTTTGAAATACTGGTGAAAGCATTAATGGAATTTGCAGGACCATTGTTGCTCATTTTACAAACTATTATCGGTCAAACGGGATTAATGGTTAATTTTGCTGTGTTAAGACATTGGGGTGATATCGACATTCAGTCTATAGGAATAATAGTAACATGTTCAACTGTTCTACAGATTTGCTTAATTATCACGTTGAGAATAGGAGGATATGCGACAAAACACTTTGCAGAAATAATTTACTCTTGGAAGTTTTTTAAGCTTGAGAGTAAAATGGAGTCGAAGTATTTAAGGAAATTTAGGAGGTCTTGCAGACCAATTGTTGTTGGGTTGGATGGATATTACAGACTTAAAAGAATATCTGCAGGCAAATACTTGTACGGGTTCACACGAAGCACTTTTCGATTGTTGCTGACAATCCGATAGGTTTTTATGGTTTTCCATTAAGCCGATTTATTTCCTGTTGTTATGTGACCATCTTAGATCCAGTTAGAGCGTTTGCAGCTTATTCAGGATAAATTGAATAAATGCAAGGCCTGTACTACTGAACTAATGAAGCATTAAAAATAAGCATATTGATTTTTTTATAATAATGAATGTGTCCTAAGTTTACTAAGGCTATTTAGGTTCACTTAAGCACATAAATTGATTTTTTTGATAAACAAAATTATTTACAAAAGTTGCTAACCTTAATCGTAAATTCCTGACGATGTTATTGTATTACTTTCCAGCAGGTCTGTTTCGTTAAAATGAAAGAAAAAATGTTGCTTTATTTTCTTCATTTTTTATTATTTTGGTTTTAAAGTAACATTAAAGCATACTACCTAAATTTGAATTGACTGTTGAGAATTATATATATGTGGTCCCGATGAGGAGGAGATTCTAATTTGAAGTAATTTGAGTCATATGTTAGTGAGGTATGAAGATGTTGTGAGAGGAGAGAGAGTAGAGATACTGGGATTGTTCTCCGTTAGATCTAATTGTTGTCTGACTGTATTGCACACGACACTTCGGTGAATTCGAGAAGCTTCTTATTCCGTGTTCAGTCATCGCTGACCTGAGGTTATTGTGAGAATCATAAAAGTGTAGGAAGAATTAAAATAATTGTCATTCGTCCTGTAGAGTCTGCAGAGTGGATGTCTATATTAATAAATCCTCCATACTCTAAGTCCTGATTTTGTTTCGACCCTTCTTTATTTCACTATAATTTAAAATGCTTCATTGAATTTCAAGCAAACGGGTTCACGTTCGGTCATCAGTTGATAATTAAGGAATATATATCAAATATATATATATACACATACTAATATATATATAGTATTATATTGCTTTATCATACAGTTTGCACTTTATTTTACATCTTTGTCATCGTTGTCCATTTAATGGAGTTTGTAAGAGTAGTGATCCTACGTCCTGGTTCTGGAAGGAAATGTTTCTTATCGATTGGACTGGGGTAGTCTTCTTCAGGCATTCTTCTTTTAATCAGTTAAAGTTTGGACGAAATGCGGATTAGGAACTACGGTGATTTCAATTACAAGTGGATCTAAAGTTTAAATATCTTATAAGATCCTCTATATTCTGTATACATACGATTTGAGCTTGGGACTTCATATTGAAATTTCATTAGTGGTATTTGCACAACGTTTGACTATCCACAAGGGAATCTTGCGACAGTATGATATTGATATATAAATTGCTAGACATCCAACCACGTATTGAATTCTCAAAGCTAATGAATTTTAAAATATTTATTAAGCAGGTAAGTGATAAGATATTGAGGCTTTTCTAGAAATCCAATTGTAAATAATCTTGGCTGCACGCCAAGGCGAATTTAAATTTGGAATTCGTTTACAAAGTAATCGGAAGGGTCGTGGCATGTAACATGGATAGGCCTAATCAGAAATGGTTCACACAATTTATATTCACATCAGTTGACATTACGATTCGTACTAAAGAGAACCTCAGACTCCAGACAGTCCACCATGAGCTCTACGAGTTTCACTTTAACTACCAAAAAACGTTATTTCTGAGCTTACCTGAGCGCATTGCAAGTATGATAAGTGAAGAAAACATCGTAATTATAGGGAAGATAGTTCATTTTGCCTGTACTCAACATGCGTGTCCCATGGATTTTAATTTTGCACAGAGAAACGTATTCACTTCAAAGCGGAACATTTTTCTATTTAGATTACTTCAGGCTTTTTCCATATTCAGCTACGTAAATTTAATTGGAAAGACAATTTACAGAAAGGTGGTAGGTCCTCTTGGAGATTTCTATTTTTTATTCGGGTTTACTTTAATATTCCTTGTTCAGTATATTCACGTTCTGATGTTCTTTTATTGGCCGTGGGAAGCAACAAACGTTATTTGCAAAACTTTGAAGTTCTTAAAGCATTTGGATGGTACGAGATTAAAATACAATTTTGCATACAAGGTGCTGTATACTTTGATTGCTTTCAGAAACCTACGTCGTTCAGAGGAAAACTTGGATAAAAACGCACAACTTTTACATGAAATTTGGACTGTACTTCATTTGTCTTTTAGCAGTAAAGACAGCGGCCGCTCTTTCATTGTATTTTGTGTTATTCTCGTTTACCGATATGAATTTGTACTCCACAATAGCCCTTCCATTTGGGTCTATATTAGTTAAGCTAATTTTGTTTGTGTTCAGTAATTTGTACCATGCCTATTATATGTTTCTAATGATGGCGTATTTTCCTGTTACGATTTCTGTTATAATGGTATTCCCATTTCTAATCAAATTCGTTGTTGTGGAGTTACAACCTTCTCGTTACGGTAAGCCACAGGTAGCAAAAGATGAACTGAGAAAGCCATTTACTCTGTTCAGTGAATACAGAAAGTTTGAAATCCTGGTTAAATCATCAATGGAATTCTTGGGTCCATTGTTGCTCATTGCTCAAACTGTAATAGGTTACATGGGAGTTATGGTGAATTTTGCTGTTGTGCGACACTGGACACAAATCGACATCCAGTCCATTGGGATAATCACATTGCTTTCATTGGGATTGCAAATTACCTGGATTATCATTTTGAGCATTGGAGGATACGCGACAAAACACTTTGCAGAAATTATTTACTCTTGGAAGTTTCTTAACACTGGGAATCAAATAGAGTCGAAGTTTATAAAGAAGTTCAGGAAATGTTGCAGACCAATTGTTGTCGGGTTCGATGGGCATTTTAGGCTAACAAGAATATCTGCAGGCAAATATTTGTATGGGTTAACGCGAAGCACTTTCAGGGTGTTGATGACTATACGATAAATATCTAATTAAAATAAACTGGGGAAGCCGTCCTGGGGCATTTAATAATAGATTTTCATCAGGGGTTTTCCTAGATCCGGGAGCTTGGAAATTTCATTTGTGTTGCAGCCTTAGCGTTTCAATATTTTGTAAATCAATTTTCTGAAATCTCGGCTAGCGAATTCGGTATACATCCTTTCCACCTTTGAATTTAGAAAGCAAACGGATTTTATAACGCACATGTTCCTGTGCATATTTCAACCTAACTTCTTTCTTAAAGCATATTTTTATTTTATATGTCTGTATTGAATAATCAATTATTAAAACAGATTCAGGGTTGGCTTGATTATGCAACTAGTTGGATTGTTTAATATTGCGTCATGACAATCTAAATTTTGCGACACGAATGTCTGAATGACCTGAACGTCTGATGACACGAACGTCTAATACACATATGTATGTCACTTTAAAAAGAGTGCATTTTCAAACATTTGCACAGAGTTGCAATAAGAATTATATCCAGTCTCACTAAATTAGTAAACTTTAGAGCAGGGCAATCGAACTTTCAAAGAATCAGATCGGTCTAGGGGTGTTGCTGGGCCTATTAACTCTAAAATCGAAAGATTTTCAGCTTATCTTCTGGGCCAAACTAAAGGCAGGGAAAATTACTGTGTATAACTGATGCTATGGAATCGCTGTGACCTATTCTTTTGTTTTTTTCTTGACTTGTACACAGGTCACATAAAAGAATCGACTTGTTTATTTGAGAATGAAAGCTTGAACATCCCAACTACGACCCAATTAACATTCAACTAATTACTGCTTAGATTGACAATATTGGACAAAAACACTATTAAACTGACAAGAGCTCTTCCATCTCATCTTCTGACTCGTCACTCTGATCCCCGACCTCGTTGTCTGACTCAACATCGTCAGTAAAGAGTGCAAGCGCTGCTGCTGCGTCCAAGAAGTGTTTGCTGACATCGTCTCGCTTCTTTCCAGTCTCAACGCGATCGAGTGCTAGATAGCGTATAACCTGACAAAAAGTGACTCGTTGGATTGTACTTTAAGCAGCAAAATATAATTATAGAAGAGATATTGTTTTTATTTCTTACTGCTGCGATGTGACTACAACACCCGAGAGTACGAGCCCCGTTTTTACACTGACAGTACTAGCCTTTGATACCACTCTTAGAGTTTTCATTCGGTTCAAAATGTATCCATACGTTTTGCGTATTTCGCCTTGCAAATCTCGACTGGAGTTTTATATGAATAATTCCTAGCTCCTCTTTGTGTATGAAAAATTCGTATCCATTTCCATTCGCAAGGTGATCTTCATTGTACAGAAGACCCACTCGTAAATGATACGTGCCCAATGTCAACTCCTTAAGCTCATCCATTGTCAGAGACGGAGACAAAACAGCAATGAGCTTAACCACACAGAATTAAGTATGAATACTTTACCATACCCATTCACTGCAGCTTACGATGCACATGAGACATCTTCGGCTTATAGTACACCTTATAGGTAGTACGTTAATAATTGCACATCTATTGAAGATAACTTAGCTATAGCACACGTCCATCAGAGAACGGGATATTTTGGTAATTTTGGCTGCCAAGCACTAGAAGTTACCGTTGCAATATCCTACAGAACATGACAGTAAAATCGTCAAAGCAGAGGCATATTATTTTAATGTTAACCCTTGCATCAATATACTATTGTCTCCAAGATATATTTTATATAATTAAAACAAAGAACAGAATAATACAGCAAATCACACATTTTCGGAAAAGGCTATTTGAGAAAAAATTTGAGACGTTCAACGGAACGTAAGACGTTTATGTCTCTGAGACGATCGAGACCACGACGTTCATGTTTCAGACGTTCAAGTCCGCCCTACGGAAACGTTCTTGTCCTAGACGTTCATGTCCCCGACGTTCCTATCCTCGACCTTCCGGGCCTGTTCCCCGATAATGTTTTGAGGTTTCATTCATGTTGACCACCTGCGTTAGTGATCTAGTCCGTCACACTTCCTTCTATAATGAGTGGATTAGAAACCGATTTTCAATGAGTCTGTGAAAGACAAATCGAACACAATATTACACTATTTATGCATTTCATACGCAAATCGTATGCTTAGAATGATGATGCAGGTAATCTGCAATCCCAATGAAAGCAATGCAATGAAAGTGTCAAATAACCAGGCAAGCATCTGAATCGTTAACCACTGAATGATATTGAAATCATGTAAACGTTTTGCTTTTAAGTGAAACCAGAAATTGTTAGGTTAATACATTTTCTTTCACTCAATAATCTAAATACATTATTGAGCACAATTTCAGAGTCTAGTTGCATTCTGTGTTTAGTGTGCTTTAACTTATTAGCATTTTTCAACTTTTTATTTCAAACTAAACTTACAATAACTCTTGTGGCATTCCGTTTTATGTCCTCATAGTTTATTCGGGTTTTGTCATGACAAGGAAATCCTCTTTCTTGCTCCCTAAATCTGTAAAGAGGTTCTTTGTGGGGTTTTTACATATAATTGTTTCCTGTTCGTGTTCAGACATCAATTCACTAGCATTTATTTAATACTTTCTTGTTCAGGTTATCCTGGGTTTGTTAATTCAGTGTAACAGAAAGCACTTCAAGAAGAAGATTAATTACGTGTGTGCTTAAAGTTTAAACACCTTATGACACGATTCTAATTCTGTAGTTTGACTTGAGCTTGAGATTTTGTTTAGAAATTTCATTTGTGGTATTTCCTTAACTTACTTTGGACTAACTACACTACAGAGGATCTTGTGACAGTATGATATGGATAAATAAATTGCTAGATATCTAACCATGTATTGAATTCTTCAAGCTTATAAATTATACAGTATTCAATCGACCTCACGTTCGTGCTTGATTAAGCTGGTGCCTTAAAGGCTAATCTTATAATCTTATTTTGCTCTTATACATCGCGAAACGAATATTAAACTGGAAAATTGGGTAGCTTATGGAGGTATCTGCTAAGGTACTGAGGCTTTTATACAAATCCGATTGCAAATACTATTGGCTGTATGCCAAATCAAATTCTGATTTGGAATTTTTAAATTCTTTTTCGAAGTAATTGAAAGGGACGTGGCACGTATCATGGCCAGATCTATCCAAAAACTGTTCGCAAAATTTGTCTTCACATAAGTTTGTATTCCATGTCGTACTCAAGATTATCTTACTTCCACTGTCCGCCAAGTCTTCAACAGGTTTCATTTAAACTTTCTTTCTGAGCTGCTGAGACAGTGTTGCAAGATAGCAAGACGATAAACGAAGAAAACATCGCAATGATAGGGAAGATAGTACATTTTGCCTGCATTAAACATGCGTCTCTCATGGATTTTAACTTTGCAAAGGGATACGTGTTTACTATAAAAAGAAACATATTTCTGTTTAGATTACTACACATTCTTTGCATATTTAAGTACGTAAATTTATTGGAAAGACAATTTACAGAAAAATGGTAGGTCCTCTTGGAGATTTTTATTTTTTATTCGGGCTTATTTTAATATTCTTTGTTCACTATATTCACGTTCTGCTGTTCTTTTATTGGCCGTGGGAAGCAACAAACGTGATTCTCGAAATATTCAGGCTCCTAAAATATGGGACGGTAATGAACTATACTACATTCTTGCATATAAGGTTCCATATACATTTGTGCTTACAATTTATGTTTACTTTCAGAAACTTTTATACAAAATTACAACTTTTGTCAATAATTTATCCGCATGCAATTACTTAAATGGATTCACGCGAAGTACAATTAGGTTGTTGCTGACTACATATTTAATGTTTTCATTTGGGCTGATTCCTGTCTTTGGAAATCAAAACCATCAAACTGCCGTTAGATTAAGCAGATTGCCAGCCTGTTTTGTAAAAATAAAATAGGTTTAAAGTTTATGGAACAAAACTTCACATTAACTTCAGTGATTAAACAAGCACCATATGAGAACTTTATATGGTGAGTTTTCGCTAGTTGTAAGTTGGCACAGACTCGTCACATTCACTTTTGAAACAAACTGTCGTTTTGAAATAAGTGTCTGCTGATTAAAATATAAACAGAAAATAAGAAAATTATATTTCTTGTCTTTAGGCTTTTTAGGTTTGAATGAAGATCAAATTAAAAGTTAGCACTTTAATTGCGTTGTAGTCTTTTTGTATTTCTTAATTCTTTAGCTTTCAATTTTTTGTTGATGTAAACTTTAAATGACTCCAAATTTATGCTTTTTGTGGTAAATACTTTTGTTTTCCGTCAGAATAGGCCTAACTGCTGAACTGTTGCTTTGAAAAATAACTGCGAGAAAGTCCTGTCCGTGCTTGCCATAGTCATACTCATAGTTTATTAAGGTGACAGATAATACTAATTAAATAACAATTCTTTTCAGTATTAGGTCACAGGTAAGATACAATAAAAATGTTTACTAATATAATATTATACTTCAGGGTTCAGTGTGATTGCGTAGTTTTGTAATATTGTTTAATACAAGTTTAAAATTTTATTTTCTTCAAACACATATTCAGCACTACGACATTGTACTTGACGACGTGTCCTTAAATTAGTATCAAAACCAAGATGAGTTAAACAGTCAGTTGTATGTGTCGGTTGAACAGTCCGCATTTTTATTACTTGATAGAAATTAGCTGCTTTACAAAATTCCGTTCTCATTGAAGGCAGTACAAAGTTTGATACTCGACGTGTTTGCTGTGATATTCAAAATAAACAAGTTCAGGTTTGGCCGTCAATTGGAAATTAAGTGATTACAGTGTTGCCTTGTTTAGGTTTTCCTGTTTTGAATGTAGTTTTAGATACGACAGTGTAGCTGCAAAACTTATTAGGAAGATTGAGAGATTAGTCAGAAAGTCATTAAGTTCCATATTCCTTAGGTAAGCTTTGCTCATAATGATAAACTCTTTTAGTGAATCCTCGTTTTGATGATTTAGTTCCATGGTGTTGCTAGCTTAGTCCCAAACGTAGTTTAAAGGAACTTGTAAGAGAACCGTCTTTTCCCTAAGTCTTCGCGCAAAAAATATCCACAACGTTTTAAAATCCTGCATGAAAGAAATTGAAATTTCACGCACAGTGGATAAATATTGCAACATAATGTGGGGTCATAATCATAACGCTCAATTAAGCATAAATCGTTAATTGAACTCGTTAATTAAGTTCTCTTTGTGCTCTGGTTGCTGAAAACAGTTCAAATCAATTCAGTGCAGTTACAAAGTTAAAGTTTTAAAATACCAATTAAATTTAGAAGCGTCTGTTGCTTGTTTTATTGCTGCTGAGTCAAACCCAACTCAACCTACTTGGACAATTTTAATAATGCAACAATTTCATAAACTCCGTGCAGCTTTATTTAATTGTTTCTTGGAGTTTAATTGGAGCGTATTAGAAAAAGTGTCCACCTGGGATTTCAGAAACATTGTGGTTCACTCACTCAAACGTAAGTCACCTTATAAAAAGCCCTGCAAACTCCCCAGGACGGTTACTTGTTCCAGATCAGAGGCTCCTACGAAATCATCATGAAACTCGCTCAAATTTTTGTAATAATGTGTGCAACGATTGTTGGAGGAGAAGACGCTGAAGGAGAAGCCAGACTCAAACGTCTTCCAGTAACTCTGGTTGAAGTCCCGGGACTCGGAAAGGTCCAGGGAAGTATCCGCAGGACTTCCCTGACGAAGCGACAATACCCGGCCTTCACTGGAATCCCGTATGCACGAATAGCCAAGAGGTTTGCTGTGAGTTGGATTTATTAATTAGTTTCCTGCAGCCCTTTGAATTAATTGGATTTGCATTAAATTGATTTAATTGGATTTGCATTAAATTGATTTAATTGGATTTGCATTAAATTGATTTAATTGGATTTGCATTAAATTGATTT
>JAQGBV010002626.1:0-11060 GCA_034698685.1 Isotomurus pseudopalustris | reverse complement strand
CATTTTCGAAGTCTCACAATGTCAAAATCAGCTCTGTATAAATAATTGAAATCTTACACAACATTATATTTTTGAGGAAGAAGTTCCGAAACAAAGTTTGGCATTCAAATGGTTTCCCCACAGTAGCCTCTAAATCAGCTCGTAACCTCGGACAGTCACTCTTAGTCTGCTTGAATGTTTTTTCCATTTGTGCAATAGTGAACAATTGATTTAAAACTTTTCTGTCTCCTTTCCATTGTTTGCCTACAAAATTGTCATCAAATTGAAATTTGTTTTAACAAATCAACAGTTGAAAGCAGGTACCCATGTCTTGCTCCCAACTCACAACTCACCGCTACTTGTGATTAAACCGTATTCTCCCAGTAAAATTTTAGTAGAGTGCGTGTATATAAAATGCTTGTCGAGGTGGTTTTGTGAGTTTAAAAGTGTCTAAAAGACAGACAAGATACATAAACATAAATTCTGAGCAAGGTTGAACTTGTAGGCTTTATTTTAGATACCTTTAGTATTTCAGGATCTGAAGTCACCAAAGTAGGTTCTTTCATTAGCCATAATCTCCACACAGATCCATACCGTTGAAAATTTTTGCGAAACATTGCTCCCATTTCTGAAATCAATCAAATCTTGTCTGTATTTTGTGAACCAGTAATTATAAAATAAATTTTGTTGAGTTTCCAGCGAATTATTTAAAAACTATTGTCACTCGAAATGGAAAAAACTTGATTCACAAAAATCGTTTTTATTGCTGAGTATATTTTGATTAAAATCTCTCTCACCTGAGGGATGACCAATAAACTCCAGGCCATTTCCAATGATAGGAAATGTTGGTGAAGGTCCTGGAAATTGATGCAACCACCGGTTTCTTCTCATTAGTTTCAAATGGTCGAAAAGTATTACCGTTAAGGCAATCAGCACAAGAGCAACGCTAACCAACATTTTAAGTGTCAGTAGTCTGTAGGGTTCGAAAGTGAAATCGGTATTGATAGCAGCTTTAAAGTTCAAGAGGTTCTTATGCTTTTTTTAATTGAAAGTAGCGTTGTGAGTGAAGAGCTGTACTTCCCCATTGTTCCAAATATAACTCGCTAATGTGTAATGCTTGTCTGAACTTTATCTGTATAGCTTTATTACATCCAATTTTCTTGATGCTAATTAAGAGTTGACGGTCTAATAATATTACAAGCTTTTAAGTTCTAATGCTAATAATGTTATATTGGGTTTAAACTTTTGTGAGATGCTGGCATGGGGAAGGCCATGGGATTCCAGGTTTCCCTGATTAATCTCAAGATATCCAACTGCCACATGTGTTTAAGTTACCCACCGTTATTCTACCGTTGACAATAGAGTGGCCTTACGCCTTACACGTAAGCGGCCACACATTGAATTGTATTATAGTTGGACTCCACTTTGGAATTATTGCGATGAGAAATCATCACAGGAATTCTCATTAATTATTAAGTATACAGTATACAGTAATTAACAAATGAGGAATATTTAACATGTTCCGTAATGTCTGACCTTTTTATTTGTTATAACCAACTAGCAACTACTTGCACGGATTGAGGAATCAAATAACCTTGAGAAATTGGATATTTCCAGGTTTACAGCCATAGCATCATCCTCATTAAGACATTTCACAACATTAAACTTAATATCCAAGTCAGCACATTAATTATCAATTGTAATTAATCTTAATTTGCTTGTAAATCTCAGAATGCAATAAATTATTCCCACCAACCAATACTAACTCCTCCTAAACAATGTTACTTTTATCACTCACAGTTGTAGTTTTCTATTTATAGAATTAGTATTTGAGGCTGAATATGAATATGCAATATTCTTTACGTTATCCAAGTCTCGCGTTCGCTCTGAGATGTAAGATTCCACTGGATATAGTTTTACAATTTGTGCAACAAAAATTACTACATTACTCTTTTGATTGTTGACTGTCAACAGGAAGTTTTGTTGTATTGCTCACATTTACTGTGACACATGTCACTAACATAAAAGTGTTCACGCATACATGAGATTTTTTTGCTTTTACACATACAACATATTACTATAGTCATAATGCCACGTAAAACTGAAGATTGGAGATTAATTGACATTTTTAATTTTTAATATTGCAATATTGCAAATAGTGGTGCTTATGGACATCCATCAATGCAAAACTACTTGAAAGAGGGCACATTTAAAGAAATAAAACCAGATATTATTAACTGAACCATGAATAGTGTGATTTAATTCTCACAGGTTTAATAGAGGATAATAAATGAACAATATTGTTCACGTCTGGCTTTTGGCTATAGAAGCCAATTAATTACACTATTTAGACACTAATTGCTCATATTCAATCAATGTTACCTGACATTTGCTTTTTTCTACATACTATAAATTCACTTTCTGTATGAACACATAAATCTACTCTATTCAACGCTTAACAAGCTAATAATATGAGGCATCACAATTTATGTTGTCCTTCTGTGAAAGAAAAAGAAAAATGTTGAAAAACACATTAAGCTGTCGACAGTGTAATTCAACTAGTTACATAGAGTGTATTCAATCTAACAGAGAAATATGCAGGGTGATTCATTTTTATGGGACAAGATTTAATTCCCCGTGGCGTTAGACCTGCAGCATGCAAAAAATAACACTTTCACGTGAAAACCAAAAGATGTCCGATTAAAAATGTACCAAAGGCAATAAATAACTTTGCCCTATTTAAAAGCCGGGTTTTTGGAACGTGATTATATCAAAATGTGAACGCAGATACAGCAAAGAATTAAATATTTTTGTTAGCTAGTTTTCATCAACTTATTCACAATATTTTGATGTTTCACTATTCGATCCTTTCCAAAAAATCTTTGGAATTGCCTTGCAAGCAAACGCTAAATCAGGTGGTCTATTTTGAATTGTAGTTTATAGACTGATTCTGGGTTTTCAAGAAAATAAAAACTATTGCCTAAAGGTTTATATTACGATAACTACGACTTTTCTTATTGCACGGTTTAATGGGTTACTTACATTATAGGGGTTTGAAATGGGTTCCATAAATGTGAATCACCCTGTATTTATCTATGTTTAGCGAGTGCCGACTGGTACCAATGCGTCTGAGTTAACACTGCTAACAGCTATGGGAAATTTTCGAGACAATTTCCGATACCTTTAGTAATTATTCTTTCCTCAAATAGAAATCAATATTAGCAGAAAACCAATGTAAAGAAAACATTAGAGGCAGGTAATGAATGATACATGCTCATTCAAGGGAGTACGTTAATGACGAATTTTTACTCAATTAAATTACATCTTAACATTTCCTCATAATTATTAAGCTTCTTCCTTTACACATTATAGATTCCAAGTTCAATGTAATCGCATCGCATTAGCTGATATGAATTTCGTGGGATTAACTTTATACTTTGTCTCATGGTCAGTTCAACAGACAAGGCCACATATATGAAGGTACAGTCACATTACTAACCCAGACAGCAAAGCACTTGCTATCTAATTCTGTACTTAATTCAATTAGTACACGTCAATCATTTCTTGAAGATGATGTTGAGAAGGGGATTGCTTTTATCCTGTAGTTTTCCTTCACCTTGTTTCCACTGAAAACATAATTTATAATCCAGTAGCTCCAACTGATCTATCAACTTTTGTGCAGTCAATAGTATTTTACAAAATGAGGTATGGAATTCAAAATCCACAGGGTAACCATATGGGAAATCCAAATGCATTATGTCCACTCTATTCTTAAATTATTATGATGAAAGCACAGCCGACACTCTTGAAGAACAATAACTTCTTTTAGTTATAGAATTCCTGAAAACTGACAAAATGTCCTAATGCATGAATTGATATACTTTTTCCATCGTCACTCGTGCTGTATAACAGAATGAATGCCAATTTTAACTAAATCTTGTACAGGTCAAGAGACCGGTTTATATTCGTTTTCTCAGTCATCAATGATTTTGCAAATAATTGGTGAAAAATTAAGTAATTCTTGGTTCATCCATAGCATTTTAATGTCAGAAACTTAATTCCTAATTTTGCACCCCATAAACGCAGTCTTCTTTCAAAATGATTTTACAGTGTCCACAACACGCTAACTGAGTAACATCTCCACTGGCGTAAGCTTAAGAGGATTTGTATATTCTTTGCTTAACTAACTAACTACCTTCTTTGCCTGTTAACTTGGAGAGCTCAAGGGAATCCTGGATTTACTGGATATTTGTATTACTTTACATTACCTCCCAATCAACTCAACAACTGCAGAAGTGGATGAAGCGAATCATACGTAAAATCCAATGCACATTCTTCAACTCTATTGATTGGAATCATGAGAATTTTTCAACAATATTCCACCTAGCTTCCTTGAAATAACACAATAATCGCCAAGAATAAAAGTGAATAAACTTGTTCTACAATCTTTTATTCAAGTAATGATATCATAATACTCTGGGTAATTCCCGTGTCAGGGTATTCATGCCAAAATGTAGGTGGATTTAACATTATTGCCGATCGGAATTACTTACTAATGCAATTCAACATTAATTATCAAGTGTAATTAGTTTCGTTTGATAAGCAATCTCTCCAAGAAAACTCAGAATAGAACTTATTATTATTCCCACACCACGTAACTTGTTCTACCTTACGAAAGTCCTTGTTATAACTTCACTTCCAAGTCATTAAGATCTGTGGAATTATACATAATTGTACATGTACACTTATCGTACTTTAACCAAGATGATGACGCACATGGTCTGAGCTGTGAGATTCTGCTGAGCGTGCATTTGGCTTGACTATCAGCTGTAATGCATTGATAAATCTAAAATGCTCTTTTTTTGGCTGCATTACCAGTAGCATTGTCTTTATTAAGATTAACCTTTAAAATGTTAATGCACTGATTCTTTGTTCGCTCTGTTAGGTTTGAATTCTCATTAGCTAAATAAAATAAGAATAACCGCAGATTTCCTGCAGGAATTCCCAGCTAAGAAAGAATCAATGATAGTGATTTCATACAATGGCATTCTAAACAGCAAACAAATTCATCCAGGAATGACTCTACTTCGTGCAATCAGTTTGTGGTGAACGATTCTATTAATTTAATCCACACACACGTGCGTTGTGCTGCGTTCTTTTAGTGTCTTGATGATCGCATCTATGACAGGAAATACTGATGATGACAATTAGCAATGCTTGGTAATAAAATCAATTTACAACACTAATATTTCACAATGGTATTCAATATACAAATAAATACAGACAAAGACGATTATGAGATTCCATTCTTTCTTTGAAGCCTTCTCTTCACTACATCAAAAGCACAAATAGCATTGTAGCCGTCGATAGCTCAATTTATTTCCTCATAATAAACTTAATAACATAGGTACATGCTTTAAGGCTTGTCTAGACTTATAGGCCTTATTCCCATGTAAGCATATTAATTCATAGTAATACATTCAGTGTCTGTGCTTGGGACGTTTGTCTGTGGGCGGAAGATGAAACAAAAACTTCCCAGATTTCATATCACCAGCAACAGCATGGGAATCATGAAATACTGATGAACTCTTTTCACTTGTCTGGAGGTTACAAGTTACGAAAATGAATAATTAATGTAGTGTTTTTTATTCTAAGAACTACGGTTGCTTATTTTGCAGACAGTGTAGATAATAAGTAAATAGAAATTCTAGTTCAAAATAAAGATCTCAACAAGTGACAAAGACATAATATTTCCAACATTTCCCTATTTTATTTATCAAAATTCAATAGTCTAGGTCCGTGTGAACACATAAAACTGGAATCATACAACTGAGACTAGATGTAATAATAATACATGGTAGATTAAACTGAGTGAGTGTCCATTTCAAAATTATCCTGAGATACATTTAATTTACTCACGTCATCACCTTTAGTTTAATTACACCGTCCACTACTGTCCAGATTATTCTTTTAAGAACCACGAGTCTTTTAGACAACTGCTGAATGTTCGGGAGTCCTGTTTGATAGTTACAGAGATTAGCTCGACATAAAATCAATGATGAAAATTATGATGTAATAGTGATACAGTTATGGCACTTTTAGCTGGTGCTTTATTTTAGATTCTGAGTTATCTTGAAGGGAGCATACCTGAATCCATAGAAGACTTCAAACAAGTTGCAGGTGGCTTTCTTTCTCCACAAGACTTCATGAGTAACTTGAACTACGATGACTTCATCACTGCTAAGTACTTCATTTATTTCCCTCCAGATCTTCTACCGTAGTCTCAGCGAAATCTATTAGTCTGGCTTGGCTACACAGCAATTTACATTCCATAGTTGAGTTCCATCTAGAATTGCAATCATTTATTACAATAAACCCCCAACCACTGTCGGCTGTCGTTGATGCTTGACTAACTGTAATTGAGCAACCAAAGGCAATAGAGTCTGAAGACTTCGATCTCGTCATGATCGCAGGAAGTGGATGTATCACGTAATTCACGTAAGGTAACAACAGACCTGGAGACTTGATTTTTGCTCTTTCCATCCGGAACTTAATCTTTACATACGTTAGATACGAATAAATACATTGTAGAAGCCTTACTAACAGACCCGGAGAAGTGTTCTTCTGGATCTTCCTTCCTTCACATCTGAAGCAAAGGAGTCTTTAAAGACACCAGAGGAAGAGTCAGAGTTCCCAAGCGTCTTCAAGAATGAAGCCAGGTGAGTCTGCAGTGTGGTGTGTGCTGACAAAAGTACATGAAACTGCAATGTCCTTCGTTCCCTGACTGAGTGCTACTCTGGAGATTCATGCATGCACAAGTGCTTTCACGGTGCGGAATCTGGACACTTTTGTGACTCATCATCGCTTAAGTCTGTTGATCACTGCGAGTTGCAACTATTCCCACCACAAGAAGCCTCTCTACCCAATCTTGCACCAATCTACTTATGAACGACACAACCTCCGAAGTATTCCAGTCAGCACATTGAAGTCACCAGAGATATTAAAGCTATTGTATCACCTAATTACAAGTCACAACTAATTAAGAATCACAAGACACGACAACTTACTACTTACAGCTTTCAATCGATTAGCATAGCATAACACTGAGAATTTATTAAGTACAAGTCAAAGTTCACGGTTTCAGTCATTTCACGATTAGTTACAAAAAGTCACATCACACATGCGGAAATCTACACAACACTCAGGCACACATTCACTTATCACACGACGAGATCAGCTTCTTGAGAAGCCAGACTCGGATTGTTGTTTGACACCAACTCTTCAGTCTTCTTCACCGGAACTGCCGTCGTCTGCTGAGCCTCCTCGAAGTTATCTCCCTCTGGGTCATCAATCGTCGCTTCCTGGTACTGCTGATACTCCGAGATCAAGTCGTTGATGTTTGTCTCAGCCTCCGTGAACTCCATCTCGTCCATTCCTTCTCCAGTGTACCAGTGAAGGAAGGCCTTCCTCCTGAACATCGTCTGGAACTGATCCGACATCCTTCTGAAGATCTGTTGAATTGCTGTGGAGTTTCCAATGAAAGTTGCACTCATCTTCAGTCCCTTTGGAGGAATGTCACACACTGCCACTTTGATGTTGTTTGGAATCCATTCGACGAAGTACGGTGAGTTCTTCGACTGCACAGCCGACATCTGCTCGTCAACTTCCTTCATCGACAGCTTCCCTCTGAAGATTGTGGCCACTGTGAGATACTTTCCGTGTCGAGGATCACAAGCAGCCATCATGTTCCGTGCGTCGAAGATCTGTCCAGTGAGGTCAGCGACGGAGAGGTTTTCGTAGGCTTGGTTGTTCTGAGAACACAAAGGAGCGTATCCAGGCATGAAGAAGTGGAGTCGAGGGAATGGCACCATGTTCACAGCCAACTTCCTCAAGTCTGCGTTCAACTGTCCTGGGAAACGGAGACACGTCGTGAGGCCGGACATCGTCTTGCTGACGAGTTGGTTCAGGTCTGAGTAGGTGGGAGAAGTAACCTTCAGTGTTCTGAAGCAGATGTCGTACAGCGCCTCGTTGTCGATCATGAAGCTTTCGTTCTATCAACAATCAATAATAATTAATTAGTTATTCAATTATTGCAAATCACAAATCATTTTGTACTCGACAAAAAATCTATATAGCTGGCTTACCGAGTTGTCAACAAGTTGATTGAGGGATAGTACGGCATTGTAAGGCTCCACTACAGTGTCAGAAACCTGAAAAAAAACCGAAAACAAGTAAGGATTGAAATATCGAAGCAAAAAGGCACTACATACGTCACAAAACTCTTACTTTAGGAGACGGAATGACGCTGTAGGTGCTCATGATTCTGTCGGGATACTCTTCAGTCAACTTGGAGATGAGAAGAGTTCCCAGCCCAGAGCCAGTTCCTCCGCCCAACGAGTGAGTAAGCTGGAATCCCTGAAGACAGTCGCAGGACTCGCTTTCCTTCCGGACAACATCGAGCACCTGGTCCACCAGCTCAGCTCCCTCAGTGTAGTGTCCCTTCGCCCAGTTGTTTCCAGCTCCACTCTGTCCAAAGACGAAGTTATCAGGGCGAAACAGCTGACCATAGGGTCCTGAGCGGATGGAGTCCATCGTTCCAGGCTCCAAGTCGACCAGCACAGCTCTGGGGACATACTTCCTCTCACCTGAGACACAATTAGGAGTTAATTAATATTATAACTGTAGGAGATGAAGTCATGCTGGCTGACTGAGGATGAGGTAAATTACCTGAAGAAGTCTCCTGGAAGTAGACATTCATGCGCTCCAACTGGAGATCATCCGTTCCAGCGTAGTTGCCGTCAGGCGTGAGTCCATGTTCCTGCGAGATTTCTTCCCAAAACTGCAAGAAAACGATACAAAACCATAAGTCACTCAATTTTTACTTCCCCACCTCAAAATCTCGTTTTACCTTCGATCCAACTTGGTTTCCGCACTGACCGGCCTGAATGTGAAGAATTTCACGCATGTTGATGAGGTTTAATTGGAAACTTGAAAATTTAGATAATTTCTGACAAAAATGGATACAAAAACGGGGAGAATTTTAGTGAAAACCGGATGTGTGGACTGGACGGAAGCGAAATGGAGAATGCGAGGCGATGACTTTCACTTCTCCACGAAAACTCCGCAGACAGGGATTTTTGGTTGACATGGAATCTCAGAATCATAACACACAGGGTGCTCCACATCGCATGCTGAGGTTTGAGGTTGTAGACGAGGTTTCTTGATTACCCTGTATTTCTGGTGAAATTCGGATTTTCACCGTATTTTTGATGACAGATGAAAATGATGACGTCACGGTGTCAGATTGGAAATTAATGCATCTTTGTTTGTTTACTTCTTCGTCGGAGATGATTCGAACATTTGCTGCATGAAATTAAAGTCCATTTCCGGACTGTCGAAGTCATCCAAAAGGCTGTGTAGGTCGGGTGGGGCATCACTTTCCATCTCCCTTTTCTGCGCTTTCATCAGCTCTTCCAGCTCTGCGTTGAGCATGTCGAACTGCTGTTTTGCAGCAGCACCAGTTTTTGGCGATTGGTGAGCTGGTTCTCCACTCGATGAGTCATTCTGTCGTTTCGGGGGTGAAGCTGGAGGGCTGGTGATTCCCAAGATCATTTCCGGTTCTTCTGATTCTCTACTATTCGATTTTGCTGATCTTCTGGTGAAGCGTGCAGGTCCGGTTTTCTCTGGAGATGGTTCAGTGAAGCTTTGGAACATAGAATAGAAATCATCCAAAGGAGAATGAGCTCTTCCTACTGATGAAGTTGGTGGTCTCTTCTTTGGACTGGGAGTCTTGAATTCTCCCGATTTCGAAGCAATCGAAGGAGCTGGTGAAGAACTTTTTGACGTGTTTCTCGGTGATGTCCTAGACATGACTGGTGTTGATTTCGAACCACTTTTAACTGGTGACTTGTCCTTGTCCATGCTAGCATCATTAGCATCACTATCACTGCTTTTCCCAGCTGAGCGGCCTTTCCCTTTACTGGCAACTTCTGACGAAGACTTTTCCGGTACTTTGGTCTTCTTATCGCTCTCGGCTGCACTCTTCTCTTTTGATTGCGTTTGAGAACAGTAGAATTCGTTTCGATTCGTTTCCTGCAGAAATCACAAAACAATGATTGATTGTTCATTATTTAATATTACAGTTTTGGAAATGAAAAAGATTTTGGTTTTAGATTTATATGCAACTTACGAGCTTTGCTTTCAGCCATTTCAAATACTTAATCAACTCAACTGTCACAACCATTCTAGTATCATTAGCTCGCTCATCCTGCAGCAGCATCTTGTACGCTGGATTTTGTTCGTTCAGTTCGTCAATTCGAGACATTACCTTCCGTTTTATTCTCTCATTCATAAATTCTTCCCAAGACTTCATAACTTTCGCTTCCTTCACTTGCTCAGCTGCTTGTTTCTTCGTAGCTGTGCTAGGAACCGGGTCTTCACTTGGCATCCCTGTGACATGACTTTCAGCTGCACTTGTTCCAGTATTTTGTTCGCTCACCGCTGCAGCTGCAGGTGCTTCTGGTACACTGACTCTTTCATTTGATGATTCACCAACTGACTCCATAACTATCTTCGAAGCTCCTTCCTCCATTTCGTTATCTTCCAACGCCTGTTTCAAAGCATCTTTAACAAATCTAACGCTTTTGGAAGTCGGACATTCCTCAGCCAAGATCTTCCTATTTAAGCCGACAAAAGTGAAGCCCAACGCTTCATCGTCTTCATCAAAATCACTGAATTCTTCACCTTCATCTTTCTCTTCATCGCCTTCTTTCTGACTATCAGTTCTGATGTATTCATCCACATTTCCAGCTGACATCGAACTTTCGTCATCACTGTCATCACTGCCGAACAGATTTTTCATCACAGCTGCCTTCCTCTTCAGTGATTTCCCTGATCTCTTGGTTGGACTATCTGCTCCCTCCACTCCTCCTTCCTTTGTCGTCTCATCATGCTGACTGTTGGAAGACATGTCCTTGTCCCAAAAATAAAACAATCATCACAGATGAGCACAACTTCGTGAACAATGGAGACTACTTATTTATTCTACACTTGGGGCGATGCACTAACCACGTCAAGATTTA
>JAQGBV010002625.1:0-11060 GCA_034698685.1 Isotomurus pseudopalustris | reverse complement strand
ATACTTATTAGTGGTTTGTTATTTGAGTGCACACAACCACAGTCAACAGAAATAGATGGAAATCGAATACGCTTTCACGTGACCGTAGGACACGACAAGAAACACACACGATAGACGACTTAGACGAGAGAAAAGAAGGCAGCAAGAACGCTAAGTGGACAAAAAGTAACTCACGCAGACAAAACAACGAAGTGAATTGGGTGAAATAATCATCATTATCATCGAAATGGGACAGTGTTTCTCGTGAGTCTTAGAAATTGCCTTGTTTTCCAAAGTGAAAACGCAGAATGCACGAAATTCATGTAAACAAAAGCAACGAAATAAGTGCGATAAATCTTACTGCCAACTGCCAAAAGCCAAAACCCTTATTGGGCACACACACAACTAAAAGCAACCATAACCATATTGTGTGTAAATATATTACTTCTGTATTTTGTATCTCTGTACGCGAGAAAGCCAGAAGGTTGTTTGTTGCTGGAGTTTCACCAGATGCTGTAGACAATAATTTCGCATTATCCACTCCTGGTGAATCCTTTAATATTTGTGGTGAACTTTGCCAAGCTATAAAGCTCAATTTGGAGCAAAGCTTCTTTTTCCTCCAAACCCTTACGCAGCATTTGAGATAATGAGGTTACATTTTCGGTTGATTCACGAAGAAAACTTCAACTTACTTTCACCAAATGTTTTTGTTTAGACACCCACGTGTTGTTATTATTCGTAATGAATTGACTGCTATGTAAACTTTGTGTTGTTTGTGGTGTGGTAGACACACAGTGAAATTAAATTATCGCCTCAGGTTATCATTTCTTGTTATCTGTAGACTGTAGACGTTAGAAGTTGGAAGTATTGCGTCCCAGAGACAACTGCAGACCTATATCTTTTCTAAATATAAAACTCCGTGAAAAATATACCCGCATGTTCATTCTGATTTTCCATTGTTACAACTATTATAATCTGAAACAATAAAGTAGGAAAAGGTTGAAGGATTCAAGTTCAAATTCCAACTATATTTGCAGGACATTTCTCATCGGGAATAATTCCCGGAAATGTAATTAGGGATCATATTTGTAGATTAGAAACTTTGTGAGTACGCAAGTTTAATTAAACCTAGTCTGCACCATATCCAATACGTAAATTGCAACCTAACTAATATGTACACTTTAAATCTGAAGTAATATAAATCTTATAATTTGAATAGCAAAATTGTTGTTGGGAATCGGGATGTCACTAAAAGTGTTCGCATAAACAGTTCGATTGGACTTATGCATATTTAGTTTAGATTTACATGAAGATACAATCAATAAGAATAGGGCATTGTGCAGGATGATCTTTCTTTTCGTGGTTTTGTGAGTGAAGTCAAAAGTGGAGGTGCTGTCAAGCTGAAGAAAACGAATTGAAAGGAATGACGGAACTCCACATAAGTCAGTCTAGAGATCTCATTCACTTTCTTAGAATCCAGAACATAGCAAGGAAATTAGCATATTTCACTTCAAACCAACAACCAACCGAGCCACCAAACTGCAAACTCAAGAGGAGAAAGTCTAGACGTCTTTTGTTAGACAGTTTATAGTCGAACGGGGTAATTTGTTTCCTACAGCATACGAACTACGGAGGTTATCTATTAGTGACTTGACTTACGAGAAATGCTTTATGAAGTGTGCGATGATGCATTATCTCAAAGCACCTTGCGCTATTCATAAAAATTTTACGTCTTTCGTTTAAGATGAAGTCTAATTAAGGTGGTGGTGGTTGGCGGTGAGTGTGGAGGATTCTTCCAAACTTCCTCTTTCTTAAACAAACCGTCTCCGCCGAATGGAAATTTCTAAGTAAAATCTTTCAAGACATCCTCGACCATCGACCCCTCAGATTAATTAAGCCGAGGATCAATTTAAATTTTGATTGTCTTTTACTTTTCCTTTCGTGGTAGTAAACACGAATCCTTAAATAAGCACTACATGTGATAGTGTAACATCTGAATAAACCTGATAGCGACTTACACAACTCATTGTCTTTTTGATTCTAAGAAAATCGATGGCAGTCAATACTGCTTAGGTTTTACTTTACTTGAACTTTATCTTTGCAGGATGAAAGCACTGACGAACTGACGACTGACGACAAGTTCTTTTCATGCTTTGTCAAACGGAATAATCGGCTTTATCACATTTTTTCTTCCAAGGCTATAGCAATAAAAAGATTGTAATTTTACTGCCAAGCTGCTCGTTTAAAAAAGGTGTGGAATAGAAAGTTCAAAAGTAACGTGGGAGGAAATCGACTAGAACTTTTCGTCAGCTAAAGCCCTATTGATTATTGTGAAATAACCTTATGTCTACTTTGTATATTGTACATTTTAACTTTGAAATTGCATGTGTAAGGAGCATAATATCCTTCAAACTCTCTGATATCATAATATTCCTCTTCCTGTCCTGTACATCCTGCCTGTCATTGACAAAACCACGAACGGCCAAAACCCAACTACATAAAACTAAACACACTCTTACTCAACATCGTATTTTGTATTGATTGATGATCCTCGTCCACATGTAAATACTTGATTGTCACTTTCAAAAGACCAGGCCATCTATTTTCCCCTGTCTTTTGTACACAAGGACATTCACAGGGAAAAGAGGAAGAAGCTTATTTAAGCAAATTGAATACGACAGGAATTCAACATCCATCAATCAATTTCAATGAAAAGATTACCACGGGACATTTTCGAACAACGACCGGAACAATATAAAAATATGCATAATATATGTCTACCCTAGAGAGTCAAGATTCTCAAGATGCTCTACTTCCACTTCCCCATTTCGTCCTTGAGCCTTTAAAGAAGAAGAAGGATCAATTTTGAAAAAAGAAAGATTTTCATTAGGGAACTTATTGCACTTTATGAAACCCTCTGGTACACTTTTGTTTTATACTGGAGAGACTGGAACAGAACTACACTTAGATACTACAAGAGAGACTTCTCCCATTCCCTCGTGGCTTTCACTTTATCTTCCTTGATCTGCAATGATGAAATAAAATGAAGATCCATCTCAGTTTTACCGAGTGGAAAAATGACAGACAAGAAGTCATATCGACTTGACAAGAACAAGGTGAGCAACGAGCCAAGATGATGTTCCCCTTTTCCTGACTTTACTCGTCCCACATCTGATGCCCTCCCAGTAGTCGAAATATAAAAATCCATTTTACTCTCCTCTCTGAGTTTATATCGAGTGGAACCTTATCAACCTAACTGCCCTCACTTGACTTCTCCCTTTTGATTTTTATCCACTAAAGACCGTGCGAACTCAAACTCTCCAGAGATACTTTTCCCTGAATTTGACACTATTGTTCCAAATGTTTGAAAGTTTGAGAGAAACCAGAGAGAAAAGACGAACTTAAAAACTCTATAAGTCCTTTTTTTCCTCAGCTCAAAGTTCAACCTACAGTAGAACTCAATCATTTATTTCCAGCGAATGAGCAAACTCCACGTTATAAATGCGAAGATGGCTTTTAACTTTCTATTGTGTGCACAAGATTCGTTTCTTGCTTAACAAGGTCTTGCATACTAAATGTAATTACCTCTTTTCCCCAGTTTATGGACGAAAAAAATCTTAATGCAGAATGAGTCTGAGAATATCTCTTGTGTGTTGAATACACATATTATTATGTGAGTGTGTACGTATTCAAGACCCTAACTCTCCATGACTTAAGGCAAGTAAAGAGTAAATACATATACATGATGGTTCATAAAATGTAACAAGAAAAACACTTTTATAGGTACACGTGCACGAATACCAAGAGTTACAGTTTATGGAGTTGCTTCACATCATTTCGTACAAGCAGCATACAACTTGCTATTGCAGGGAAATGATGGTAACTAAATGTAACTCATTACTCCATGTAGACAACAGGGAAGTCTTGTTTCATTAATTTTCTAAATAACACAATCCACCTAGGAAATTGGACCTTGAAGTGTGACTACCTAAACCTTAACAGCCTACCTGTAGAAGTCTTGTTTTGTTGCGTAAACTCAAAAGTAATACAAACACCCCAAGCCTTAAGTCCATAGTCATAATAAAGACGCTTGGAAATACCTGTGAAATTAAACGACCTTGTAGCTGCGTCGTGTTTAAGAACGTAGCTTACACTCCTACACTCTATGCTATATATATAGTATATATTGTATATTATAATAAGCAGGTCCCTGTTGAATTGCTGGAGAAAGTCCAGCAGATACAAAATACAAAGAGCTTTCTACTTTCTTCGTTAAAGGAGAAATAAGCTTAGTTGAGTTTAGTTGGAGGTTCTTAAATCCCTAAAAGTATAAAAGACTCATATTTATGTACCCTGAATCCTTCGGCATTCCCTCAAACATGCCTTCCTAGTAAAAACTACTTTTTTCTTTCAATTTATAATCCTCCTTCGTTCCTAAGGGGTTTGTGAACTTTCAATGTAAAATAAACTACACTATGTAGTCTAGATTTCTTTCTTCTCCTGTGCAATCTCATTTCATTCCATGCTGTTTGACTGTGCTTTAACATTTATACTCAAACACAACACACACAACCGTAGCACCTCTCACAGTAAGAGTGAGATGAATAGGGAAGCACATAAAATTGAAGGAAGATACAAAGAAAGCATCCAAGTCAGGCGGAGAGAATAGGTAGATAAGTATTTGCAATGAATAATAGACCACACACTAGCTTTCCCAGAACATTCAATTCTTTCATTTTAAACTGCATGAGAAATGCGAATGAGGACAACCTGGTCCTCCTGGTCCTTTCTATAAAAGAGTAAAAAAGATTCTCTTTACGCTTTTTTCTCCTTTCACTCACAATTCCTACCATCTTTCTTATGGAACGAGAGACAAATTTAAATGTGTGAATATTACGTAAACACATACGTGTTTGTGTGTGTGGTTGACGAGTCTGGTTGGAACTTAGCATTCATGTGTTGATGCTGGTGGCAGTGGTAGATGAGGATAATATTGAATTCCTCCAATGCGAGGTTTGCATGTCATTATAATACACGAAGAAATAAATGCACCTCGCTTTATTAAACTTATTGCATTCTTGTGACATCTGACAATCCGTGTCTTATGAAATATTCATACGAGTTCTTATATTTCTGTAAGAAACCTCATAGGAGAGAAAGTCCCTTGGAATTCAGACTTAATGTTTAAGACGTATTGCATAGAGGAGCATCTCAGCTTTATTTCTCGTGCATTTTTAAAATATTATATTATTACACAGTTGACAGTAGGACAGTGATAATATTTCCTTTTAGTAATCCACAACCTTTCTTTTGGTAGTAAAATGCATTTTCAGTTAGTAAAATCCAATTAGTAATTCGGTGCCACGTGAAAGTGGTGTAAACATTAATGCTTTGCATGTGATATTTATTCTAACATCGTACACAGACACAAGAGTCTTATATTTTATTGCTCACAAGATTAAGACAACAGAGTAGCCACAGTAGACTCGATACTCAGCAATTTCCACGACCACCACACACACACGTACACCACTTGATAAAAAGTAATCGTATTAAGGAGAGTTTTGTACACGAAATGTATCCTCCCTCTAAGAAACCCAAATAGTAATTTGCTCAGGATAATAATTTTAATTGTAGCAAAGCTCCTGTAATGCGGTCGTATGTACTTGAATCAAGTAATCTGAGGTAATCGAATTAGACACGAAAAACTTACCACTTAATCTCTCACTTTACAACTGCCTATATTTTCCCATAAGAATCAAGCAAACATGTACAAAGCAGTAAAGCAGAGACATTTCCCTGAAGTTGATGTTTCAGAGATATTTCCAAGAAATCCTTATGCCGTAAATATCAAATGTCAAGTGACTCACGAGAGTATTTGTACATGGTACTTCGTACACAAGTATTCGAAGATTAATATTCCCTATTCAAATTCCCCTAAGGAAGTCGAAATTGAGTATAAAATAAAGTGTTTTCAACGGAAGTCGCAACTTCTTCTGAACAAATCAATAACCTGAGAGAAAATCTACATTCTAATTTTGAAATTTCTTGAACTTGCAACGGAAATTCATTCTTTCGTGTTCAGAGTCCAGACTCTCATTCCTTATTAATTATCTTTGTTTCGAGCAAACTTTCCCTGTTGTCTACAGTCTACAATTCCTCTAAGATTGTAATTGTGTGATTATGAAATGCATGTCAAACTTTCCCCCAGGAAGTCATTTCATTGTTCACGCAATACAACAAATTAGACTTTCTCATTCTAATTTCACGGTGCATCTACCAGTAATAAGGTAGCGAGTAAATATACACTAAAATTAATATAAATTCCTTAATTCATTTCTATTTCTCTTACGCAAATGACTTTCTCCCCATCGTGTGTGCATAAAGTATCCTGTAAGATTTCTTCTCTATATTTTTGCTTAGTCTGTAGTCTGTAGTTTCATGCTTACTCTCGAACACGAAGCTCAGGGCAAAATATCCACCCAGGCTCCAAGGCATTTTCCGCTCGGCAGGAAGTTTCTCTCAAAATTTCATACAATTTACAACTCAGCTGGGAACTTTACTGTAAGGTTATGAAAGAACAAGGGAGGAATTTCACTTGAATGCCCTAACTACACCTTTCCATATTACTTTCCCCATTGTTTCGCTCCCTGCGTTCACTGTTGGTGGAGTGAAATATCCCATGGCTTTAGCTGCAGCTCAACGTATAACTCACCTTGACATCCCTTGAACCCGCATCAATTACTTTGCGTGTCGGAGTCACAATGCCTCAGGTTCAGGTAAGACAGCTTCACAATGCCGATCGTAATCTGGCTGCCTCAAGACTTGGACGAAGTCAGCACAATCCACAATACGAAGAATTGATTGGCAACACATTCTGTAACTGTGCAATAAGTTTTCAAGGCGAATTCTAAGCACTCAAGTACCTTCAGTCTCAAAGTCTTTTGTTGTATGAAAGAGCACGAAGCATGAAGGACACTACGGAGTAAGGATGTTGGAGAAAGACGCAACCACATTTAGGTCGGAAGTTTTAGGAGAGAAGGAAAGTCGAGTTAATCTTTCTCATTCAATCCAGTCAAGTCAGGATTTTGAATAATCTACGGACAAATCTTACCAACCACTTATTTTAATTTCATATCCAACGACACACCAGCAGAAGAGTTGAGTTTATAAAACTCAATGAAGAAGAAGAAGATCAGGTCCCTCGCATTCCTTGAGTGTGTTCTCGCCAAATCTCCTTCTGATACGAACGACTTAAGCTTAAGAAATGCCTAAATCCCTATTCCCACAGAGATCTTTCTTTTCATTCCTCTGCCAACAAATCTACTGGAGATGCGAACAAACACACCTTTGACCTTTGAGAATGTACACACACACACCTTCCTTTACTATTCTTTGTCATAACCTCATAACTCTACGCATTCTAAGATTCAAAACCACAACACTCGTAAACTCGTTCTTATCTACAATTCCCAACACTGCCACAAAATGAATTGAATTTCTCCCAAATCCAGCAGAAAGATAACTCCTTCACAAGTTAATCTCAAACTTTGGGCTATATTAATTCATATTCAAATCACATTCGGAATTGAACAAGTTAGATCTGCCATCCGTGTGTATATATACAAGAGCCTAAGTTTGAGAAGTCTCAAGTGACAGGATTATCCTTGTACAGGTGAAAGTCTAATCTTGGAGAATCCATTATTATTACGGAGTATATGAAATGAATAATAATTCGTAACACGCTGTGCATCTATTATAAACTTATCACCACACCATTCCCATCTGTCACTGCATTAAAAATAGGTTTGCAGTTTACACTGCACAGAATTCAGGCATTTTCGTCTTCTCAGAATGAAATGAACCATTCCAATGCAATACACATTTGCTACAAAATAAATATGCGATTTGCACTTGGCTCATTCGAACTATCCTAACCCTCGAGAGACTCAAAACTCCAACATCCGAGAAGATGAGTGTTCCTGGTAAATGAACCTCAGGACAAAAAAGGCTAGTTGGTTCTTCGGGCTCTACTCTCAGCGGAAAATGTATTTTTAAGGATCTACGAGTTTTTTTCTATCAACTAACGCACAAGTGTAACTGTTGAAAATGGAAGGAAACATAAGAAACTCTTGAGAACGTGTGTAAGGAAACACTTAAGCTTAATAGATAAGGAGATTTTGGTGCATAGAAAAGACAAAGTGATTATCATTATCATTAGTACATTCACTAGAGTTCGCGTTGATTCCTTCACGAAAATAATCATTGCTTCGTAGGGTACAAATGAATCTACTTGTCTCGTACTTCCTCCTGATTTACAGCTCAGTCGTCTGCGTTTGAATTTAAAAAAAGACAAAGACGTTTAATGGACCGTACGAATTCGGTTCCTAAACTCACACACACATTTGTGTGGAAACTACACAATTCATCGGAAGGAGTCTTTAAAGGAACGAAGGAAGAGTTGCTAGTTGATGGGAATTAAATTGAAGTTGAATAAGAACCCCCGTTATCCTTGGAGGTTTACCACTTCAATCGCAATTTCACTTGGAAATCCACATGAAGGAAACCCGTAATCACCGAAATTGCTCGTGTGTCTCTTGTGTAATTTCGTCTCCTATCTACACGAATTATTACACAAGGAACATGAAGAATGGCTAATCCGACTTACTTACCATCCTTATCCACTGGGTATTACATAGATCTTAGACATAATTATCTTCCGCAAGAGTTTCGTGGAATACACACGCTCCCATTTCCACACACCACAAAACACGTGTGTGCTTTCTCCCACTGACATATGACGCTGCAACTGTAGACTATAGGTAAATATTTTGCATACGACAACAATGACAAAACAACAGACCACGACGAAACCCTAAAACATTGGTGAAAGTCGAAAACCACCCAAATGACTGGCATTCCACACACAAAACCGAGCTGAGCATCTCTACACCCAAAAAAGGGAAAGGTAGCAGTGCGAATGATTGCGAAATTGGTAATTTGTGGTGTTTGCGGTCAGTAGAATTGAATTACTCGTGCTCTTGGTTTACGAGGTGTGTGTGTGTGTGTGTGTGTATCTCCTTGTTACACAAAGAGAAAGTATCAGCGTAACTTTTACAAAAGGATGAAGTTTGTGCGCTGAATTCCACACAGAAGAATTTGTCCTCTGATTTGTTCCATATGGTAACTCACTCAGCTTTACACAACCTTGCTTACTTGTGCTATTGTGTTTTGTGTGGATTGTGGATTGTCAAAAGAACTCACTCTGTTTGACGTAGTCAAGTTATTTAACTCAGCCAAAAATTCGCACAGTTCATTCACAAAGGTTCATCATCTATGTACTTATGCTTTATCGGTTCAGTGTGAGCTTAGCTGAAAAGAAGAATGCGAAATGCGACTTACCAATCCGGATGACTTTGAAGGAAAGAGCATTGTGAGATTTGAGAGTTTCATTAAGGGATGGATGAGCACAGTCTTTGAAAGAATTAGCATCTACGAGAAGTCCTTGATTCTGGGCTCCTCCTCCTCCCACATGACCATGACCATGTAATCCGTGATGGCCTACACCCAAAGTTAACAAAGACCCACTGATACTTCCACCATTCAATCCCAGTCCAGCCATTGTACTTCCTTTGCTTCCACCAGCACCACCACCACCACTACCACTACTTAATTCTCGCGAAATTGAGTTCCGTCCAAATGGGTTAATCTGCGATGAAGAACAGCCCCCAGTTCCACCGACAATCGGCGGAGTAAGTCTCACTCCTACAGGTGATGGCGATGGCGAACCTCCACGAACTCTACCCGCAATCACAGATTCACCCGCACTTCCATAGTTTCCCCCACCACTGCCACCGTTACTGTGTCCACTATAGCTACTACCGTTCCCATTGTTCACTCGAGAAGAAGACGCTGACGCTGACGCTGGAAGGTTGAGCTTCAATTGGCCTTTGTTTTTGTTAGAAGATCCTGAAGAAGAAGCAACCGGAGGAACTGAAGAAGAAGACTGCTTAGAGGATGAAGGCTGAGAAACTCCTCCGTGGAAATTCTGACCTCTGAAGTCTGCAAACGAACTGTCTTCCTGTTCGATGGCGAAGGTTATTCTTGGCACTGAGATTTGCCGTTGAGTACCTCCTCCCGTAGAATTAAGTTTGTCTCGGGACGACCCAAGTCCGAACCGGAATCCTTGCTTAGGAACAACAGGTTCGGGTCCTGGAGCAACTTTGTTCGATCCTGAGGAAGAAGTCTCCTTATCTCTCGACTTGGAACGCGACCTGAAAGGAGCTGTGAAGCTGATACTTCTCTTGGGCTTTTGCCGTTCTGTCTTTGGAGGTTCCCCTGTAGATGACTCGGTTGAATTCACAACCTGAGTTTGGTTCGAACTCGACTTTGAAGACGAAGATTGTTTTTTGTTTTCTCTAACAGCCCTAGGGGGTCTTGCAGGCTCTTTTCGCTCAATTTCGGCTAATTTAGTGTTCGAACTGGGATTGAGGGAAGAGGAAGAAGGTTGAGGAGGAGGATTGGCAGAAGGGTCACTACTTAATAAACACCCTCCTTGCGAATTACTCGAGGTTGGTTGACTGCTCTGATGCGAAACTCCAGGTTGGTCAGCCAAGAAGAGATGAGCTGTCGACGAAGATCGAATGGGCGAATGTTCTGGAATGAAGGCTGGAACAATTATCTGCTGTCTCTGCTGATGTCTCACTCTTTGTTGCTCTTCCACAGGAGAATATTCACGGGAAATTAGCAAAGAGATCAACTCGTCTGCTGGGTATATTACGTACATTGACCAACATTATTACATCAACGTTGTCTACGGGATGTCGTGGGAAGTAGTTCATGAGGAGGAGGACGACAACAGGGAATTCCACAACTTAACCAGCTGATCTTCAACTCCAACTGCATTCAGATCAATTCTCCTCGGCCCGAGGAAGCCCCCAAACATTTCAAATTACTCTTATTTCACTGTTCTTTCTTTTTTCAGAAATCTTCACAGAGCCATTTCTTCATTAACTATCAATTTTTAGCTCTCTTTCAGTTCATCTCGAATTGTACCAAATTGTCCAGCAATCTGAAAGAAA
>JAQGBV010002624.1:0-11062 GCA_034698685.1 Isotomurus pseudopalustris | reverse complement strand
TAGTGTCAATGGTTTTAAAAATCACTTTCACACAATTGTACTTAATGAGTTGTGTACATTATTTAAAGTATATGTTAACTTATTCTTGTATAAAAAAGAAGGGGAAATCCAAGAAAAATGATATTTTAGCCAAGAAATCTCGTGACATTATATTCCCACACAGATTTGTATAACAGTACACACAGCAGATGAATCATTCGGTGGTGGGGAAAGTAAACAGGCTTTAAATTTATATTCACTATTGCCACACTATATTTCTAGTTGTGTCGGTGTAAATAGGGAAATTGGTGTGTTTAATCAATTCAGAAGCCAACTGGGTAAAGTCTAATCTGCAATCTGGTATGCAAAGAGAAAGTTAACCTACAGTTAACATGTGTGCACCGTGTGCGGTAGTCTCAATTTGTACTTCTTCAAATTATCTGTGATACTTGTTATTAAGATAAACATACTACATGCGATTGTTAATATATTGTAAATCTACAAATTCAGAACATTCATTAAGATTGGTGGTGAACAGTAATAAGTAGAACACTGGTACAAGTGTCACAGTAATTTTCTCTAATACTTTCAACGTTTCAACAATTATATACTCTAGCTAAACGCTACCTTAGGTGCTACAACTGACAAGTATACATTTAATACTTCTTTTAGTGCTGTAAAATAAACTGTACTAGAGTTTTAGGATTGTGAAGTATTATGTAAATACTAATTAATGTCAAGTTGTTGAAGTAGATTAATTGACCAGTAATTACCTCAACTGGAAAAAGGTTTCAAATAAATGCAAAACGAATTGAAAACGAATGAATGAGTGACCGTTTATATGATAGTTTATGACTTAAGGCATGAATGTATAAGCTTACATGTAGGTAACTTTATTCTTGTGCGATTACGATTAATCATAATTTAACATTAAGACAGCTTAACACGTATTAGAAAGCCACAGCCACCAATTAACAAATCTGGGAATGGAAAGTTGAATTTAGATTTTAGATGCCAAGTTATCAAGTAGTCTCCACTTTCTCTCTGTATACCTGGAACAGTGTAAATGTAATTTGAGGTACGAACTCACGACATGCGTTTTGTGACACGAAAGGTATGTAACTTCAATAACTTGTGAATTGAGTGGGAGCGTTTTCTTGGAACAGCTTTGCCGCATAATTGTAATTATTTAAGCGTATTAAATCTGAAGAAATGTTCTTTCGATGGTGTTAAGAAATCAGTGAAATCAAAAGAGACGTAAAGTAAAAGCACCTTCTCATCTTGTCTGCAAGAATTGTGCATAATCAGTTTTCATGAACTCATTTGCGAAATAATGGATTTGCTCATCCCAAGTTCATTAATTTATTAGCACTGACGTACAAAACTTCTTTAGAAACGTGAATTCAGGGTTAACAAGAGGTTTGCTTTGAGGGAAAGCATGAGTTGATTTAATGATGATTATTGGTTAGGAGAGTTGAATGAGTGTTGAATGAACCACAAAGCCGTGTGTAGAGAGACCGACGTAATAGGATATTCACTGTTCCCATTTGACCAGGGAGTCAGAAATTGCATCGTTAATGAATCGACTGAAGTCGAAGTCAGGAGGATAACTAATGAACTTCATGCCAAGGCTTCATTCTTCAAGCTTTTACCCGGGAGTAGTTGTGTGTGCATTCAACTTATTCATTTGTATTTGTAGTAAGTATTCCCCGACTGAATGGTGGAATGTCAGAAAGCTTTACCCCTTCGTCATTGCTTTCTCTTTCGTTCGTATACCTTCGCGTCGAAAGTCGAAAGTCTTGTTATATGGTTGCGGTGCTTTCGAAACATAAAGCCGTTCTTTGTGAATCTCGCCTTCTTCTTGGCTTTGGATTATTTCCATGCCTCATTCTTCTTGATGTTTTGTGATTCATTGCCTAAAGACTGCTTCTCATAAATCATTATTATGTGAACCGCTCCTTTAGCTTTTGAAGTGAGGGTCCTAAGTCATAGGAAAGCTTACTTTCACGGTTCCCGATGTCATTTGCTAGATTGATATGGCTTAGTAACGGTTTAAATATGGAGACAGCACGCATGTGGATGTCTACCTGAGCAGATTTTGATTTGCTTTCTCCTAGAATTTGTTAGGGTACGTCCTTTATCCATGCTGTTTACTGTGCATTGTCTTTTTAAAATAAATTAGAATTCCTTGAATACTTACTGTCTTCATTCTACCACTTTTTAATAACCAGGATCTCAGAAATAAGATACAGAGAAAAGATTCTTAAACAATGTATAAGTAAAGTATGGAAAGAAAAGAATAAAATGAGTGGCGAATGACGCAAGTTGTGTCTGGCAAAAAGTTTATTAAACTGAAAATCTGGTTATAGCTTTATTAAAACCAAGCTTGTTGATGTATATTAGTATGTGCTTCAATTGATGTCAAAGCTCTTTCATGTAGATACGTCGCACGAAGCTTATATTTTTAAATCAAAACAAAGAATTTACAAGATAGCAGTTTTCCTAATTTTAATTTTCTCTGTCATCTGTAAGCATAAAGTTTGATATGAATATATGATTGATTTGAAACAAGCAAATCCCAAGCTACGAGACAATGCGTATTTATGCACAAGGGTGTAATGATTCAAAGTTCAAAGACTAATTACTTCCAGTGTTACTACTAATTAAGGGATAATTAACGAATTTCTCTTGGAAGACCGGTACAAGTAGACTAATACACATAGACGCTCCTCGTGGGTGTAATGCGGGGTGAAAGCTAACAAGGACAACAAGGAACAAAAGCAACAGACCTGTATAGGACTGTTGTAGTCGTTTGTCAAGAAAGTATAATTATTCGTACACTTTGCGAGGTATCAGAGAAGCCGTCTGTGAGTTCACAAGTTCACACTGAAATTACAAACGGGCCACCAAAGAACGAGTTGAGAACACTTAAAATTAACTCCATAAAAGGGTTTCCTGTTGCGAAGAAATCTTGATAACTTTTTATCTCAAAGCAGATACGGCAATTGCTTTCTCTGGGGAGTCTACAGAAAAGAGAAAGCATGAGTGTACAATAGGGAAGGAAGTAGTGAGCGAGTACTACAGAAGATTACAAGCCCACAGAGGCACAGTGAGACTTTGCATAAGAAAGCAAGTAAGGAGTTGTGCATACCGAATCTTTTAGAGCAGAGAGAGAGAGTGTTGGTGTATAAAGAAAGTAAGAATAACGTAGGCTTAGCTCATGCCAGGAGCACTTTTCCGAAATTCACCTTTTCTTTTTCTATTAAACACGTCTTTTTAGTGGGGTTGGGTGAACAAGAGGAAATTTACTTTGCATAACATTAGCCTTTAATGTGTAGCAAGGAAGGGCAAAAATACTTTGCTCAGCAAGAAAAATTACACTACGTCCTGTGAAGGGTGAACAGTGTTCTATTTGTATAAAATAATGGGTCAGAACACTGCAGGAGAAGAGAACATAAAGGGGAATAAAATATAAAAGGAGCTAATGTTGTCCCTGTGTATGTAAAAATGGCGTGTGTTGAGATTTACTTAAAGTGAGCATGCCGTGCGGAGAAATCAAGAGAAAGAATGTAGGAGAGAAAGCTAATTCAGATCAGAAAGGAGATGGGATCTTTTCACCAGGAAGCGATATATAATGGTCTATATTACGAGCAAATCCTAGTAATGTCCCTGTAATGTCTAATGCTTTGAGTAAAAAATTCTCGAAATTCTTTTGGTTCTTGAGTACTTGTCAACGACACTTGTAGTTACAGCGGTTAAGGGCTTTCAAAACGATATAATGTGTTAAATTCACATGTTATAAATGGAAGTTTGAGTTGCATGAGTTACAGTAGTTTTTTTCTGATGACCTAAAACAGGGTGAGTTGTGACTGTGAATATGAAGTTCCATTTCTATTTAATGGAAAGTAAATGCTGAAACAACTCGAACTTATTCAGTGTGGAACATTATGCACAATTTACCCTGCCGAGTTATTGCGAGAAAGTCGGTCAAAGAGTTCGTAATATTATTTTGATGGCAATTTTGCAAAGAAACAGGGTGCATTTTACATGTAATGCATCTCCGACTTGAGATAGCGTAAGTAAACTCACCGGGTGGGTGAGGGTCGGAGTTACTTGGTCTCTATTGATTTCACCGAGACTGAGCACTTAAAAGGTGCAGTAACAACATCATTGAAAGAATTTATCTGGGGTATCGCTGTAACTTAAGAAAAGAAATATCTGAGGAGTGAAAATAAATTGGATTTATGTTCTACGAATACTGCGCAAAAATTTGTAAGTTTCTGGAATACCGAATTGAATATGTTTGATTGAGATGAACTTCATCGGCAACATTAAAACGACATTGAATCTGCAATTTTACAGAATTGGTATTGAATGGGAAACTGTTATAGACGTGTATAATTTACTCTTATTAATATAAAATAATTTGTTTTATTATATAGCGTAGATGAAGGATGCTTGATAACTTGAGACCGAGTGAAAGGTTTAAATAGCATCATGTATTTTGCAAGGTTTCCTGACCAATGTTACGGTAGCTTCTAAACATGTTTGAACATTATTGCTGTCTTAGGAAATCCACATTTTGAATGATTAATCGAATTTTTGAACTATATTATGTGTTGTAGAAAGAAGTCAAGCTCTTATATAAAAGCAGGAAGTGGATACTGGATACCAGAAAATCATTTTGTGAATGCATTACTGTATATTGAAAGTCAGAGATGATTGTGAATCACAAAAAAGCTTCCTTCTCCGGATTCATGCCATCATTAAGAACCCCATTAATATGTAATGTCCATCCGTAAATCTTCAAAACCCACGTTGTTTTATGGAACATTTGTATTAGGCGTCTGTGTATTTATGAAGAATGTTGTCGCATCTTCTATTCTAAATTCTAATAATAACTATTGTGTGTGTATGAAATATTATACTGTACTTCATAAAAATAATAACAATAATATAGAATAAAGATATCCTTGAGCCATAAATGCCAAATACTTTATTATACATCATATCATGATTGAAACTGCTTTTGGAGATTTTCAGAAGCTCAGAAGCCAACATTTGACATTATAAACGATTTTAATCCCAGCCCCAGCAAGATGTGGCTGTCCTCAATCGATCATTAATAAATCTCTTTCCGTTTCATCAGCACCCAAAATAATTTTTATTTCTTGGTTTGAAATGACTGGTAGTCAGTCGGTCAGTGGACATACCTCAAAGATTACTGGCAATGTGGTAATCAGTGCAAAGCCTAACCTTTTTTGAACATCGATGTTTTTTTAATGCTATAGACTTGACTTAACATTTGACATACTACTAAATAAAAATCTTATTCATAAAAAGCGTTTAACTAGGCATTTCTTAGCAGCCGTTTATACTCCAGCAATAAACTTCGGTATTCTGTACGTCTCGTATGCGAAATGCTCATCGTATGCTGGATCACATTCCAATCCTATGTAATCAATTTCTAAGGCAAACGGTCCATCGATTTTGGCTACAGCGAAACCCACTGATGCTATTCTATGCTGAGGTATTCTCATTTGGTGATCTTGAACTCGTCCTTTACTTCCGAATACGAATTTGCCGAAGGGAATCTAAACAAAGCATAGTCAAATTAGAATCGAACAAAATCACGTTTGGTGATTAAGAAAATCATAAAAAGCAAACTAACTTTAACGTCTTGCCAGTAAGGTCCACCTCGTGTGTATAGGACATAATGGTAAGAATCGTTCCATGTAATGTCATAATACCCAGCAGTGGAGATGTTAAGTACATAGGATCTTCCATCTCCACGTACGCGCATTATCAGATGAGTGTAGTCCTCCCAATTCAAATAGGATTTACGACCAAAGGATTGCTACAAACAGCACATTCATATAATCACTAGAATCCTTTTCAAAAATCAATACCAAATAAGGCAAAAGTTAAAAAAATACCATTGGTCTTTCTGACCGCAGAATGCAATACCCAGAGGTTTTGACTCTTCCATCTTTAGGTGGTTTGCTATTAACAAATCCATGGAATAGTCCTTTCCCTATATACATTCGCAGAGTATTCTATGTTGACTTGATTCATTTGCATACGAATCCGGCTTCACTTATTAATTTGCAACGAACCTGTAGGACTTCTTAAAAATTCACATCTACTGAACCCTTCGTTATGATCACTGTCCGACAAGGTAAACCACTTCTTAAATGTTTCTTTCTCACGGAAGTCAAATATTTTATCCTTATCCCCTGCAACAATAATTAGAATATTACGAATTCAGAACTTGGAAATCGATGAGATATTAAACTCGGATGTAAAACGCATTAAATACCGTATTGAACAAACATGCGACTATCATCACCCAAGTGTTCCTTCCATTCTTCAACCCATTTTATTGTTTCAGTCCTCAAGGTTTTCAAACCGTCCTTCAAACCCCAAATGTTCTGTTTACTTTTCTATTTAATCAGAAATCCAAATTAGTTTAATTTCATTACACTTCCCGTTGATAATCCGTAGCCAAAATTTGAAACCACCTATTCATATAAATTACTATAAATATAACTGCACCTTTTGAAATTCGTCGTCTAACTTCTCGTCGTGGTACTCTCCTCGCGGATTGGATTCCCAAAATCGGGCCAAATTACTGCTACTGTGAAGACATCGGGATTGTCCTGTACACATTTCCCAGGCCAACAATTCACAATTTTTCGTCGCAGGTAGAAGTTTAGCCAGAGTCGGTCCAATAGATTTGAGCAACATATTTCAAAACTGACTAGAGTCACTAAAGAGAAGTTAATCAAAATAGAAATCTGAAATAGTCGGCGAATTCGTAATCTAAAATCTCAAAATATTTAGGTATTTGAGTTTCGCGCGGTTTGTGTTCCATTCTGGTTGAGGGGAATTCAAATGTCGTGTAGAGAAGCCGATGCCGTGTAAGCGTTTTTCATAACATCACATTTATTTAGTTGTGGATCTTCGTTAAATTTTTTGAAAATTAATTAAAGTTAGTGATAAGGCTCAGCTTAGTTTGGAAGTGTGAGTACATTCCTGAGAAGCGAACAGCAATGGAAACTCCTGGTGAAGATTCAGGGTTTGGTTACGAGGATCCTAGCAATGCTGTAGAAGAAGGGAGTCAAAATGTCAGCGTAAGCTTTATTAATGTTTACCCTTATTTTTTGAAATCAAGTAATGAATTTATTTTTACTGGTTATGTGTATTTATGTAGTATATGCAGAATCCAGTGGCAGATGAAACGGATGAGGGTATAGAGATTAATCCATTTCTTGCGCAGTCGGAAAACAACCAACAGCAGCAGTTCGAATTTGCACAGGCTGAAAACTTTTTGGATATGGCTGGAGGAGTAGGAGGAGCTCAGTTGATAGGAGATGTCAATGCTGCTCCAAGAGGAATCATTCCACCACATATTCAGTTGCAAATGGCACAACAAGAGTACCAGTTTATCGACGGGAATAGAAGGGATGGTGAAGGTGGACCAGGGATTGCTCAAGATCAAGATAATTTTTTGTTTGAGAATCAAAATAATTTGAATGAAGAAGCACTGATGCAACAAATGCAAGAAGCTGGAGGACCACCTGGAGACGATAACAATAATGACCGACCAGATGACGTCAATAACAATACGACAGATCCAAATCTGAGACAGCAGCAACAGATGATCATGGAACAACAATTGCAGCAGCAGCAACAAATTCAACAACAATTGCAGGATGAACTTCAGCAACAGTTGGAGTCAGAGTTGATGGAGCAGCAAAGACAGCAACGAGAAGAGCAGGAAGTGTCGCGTAGGCGTGAACCTGTCGTGGAAGTTAATGAGGATAGCTCAAGTAATCAAACGGGGTTGGTAACAGCAAATGGTGATTCAAGTGACCCAAAAGATAAGCGCAAGAAGAAAAAGAAGAAAAAGAAGAACCGCAACGCTGGTGCAAAGGTTGATGGTATTAAGGTTGAGGGTGAAATATCTGAAAACAAAAAGGAAGCAGATGATCAGGATGAAAATGATCAACCGAATGAGGTTGAAGTGGAGTAAGTTAGCTCTTAAATCAATCAATTCATACTCATAGTATTATTAAAGTAGAAAAAATATATACGAATCTAAATTAATTCATGTATTTTGATTTTATTGTTGCGACTTTTAGGTACGTTGCTGAAAAATTGGAATTGAGTGTTTTTGACCCGATGTATCGAGCATTTGCGAATGTCTTCGAAAATTTTCGAATTAGTGACCTGTCCTCTAGGAAAAATCTGGAGGAGGAATTGAAAATCAAACAAGAAGCAGATGCAGCAGTGAACTTGAAGAAAGTCCCCAAAATCGATTTGGACGATGACGACTTAGAGGTACTAATTAATAGATTAGTAAATACATTAAAGCAGTAAAAACATGCTCTAAGACTTTGAATTTTACTTTACTTAGAAAAAAGAAGACGAGAAACCGAAGCTGTCCAAGAGAAAGCTGAAGAAGTTAACTCGGTTATCCGTTGCTGATTTAAAACAAGTAGTTCCACGTCCTGATGTGGTTGAAATGCATGATGTCACTGCCAAGGATCCAAAATTGTTAGTGCACCTGAAGGCTTACCGAAATACAGTTCCTGTACCAAGACATTGGTGCTATAAACGCAAGGTTTGTTTACTCATAATTTTTATATGTGTGCGTATATTATGAATAATCCTTTTTCTCTCTCTGTAGTACTTGCAAGGCAAGCGGGGTATAGAAAAACCTCCATTTGATCTTCCTGGATTCATTAAAAAGACGGGCATTATGGAAATGAGAGCTGCGTTGGCAGAAAAAGAAGACCAGAAGTCTCTAAAGACTAAAATGAGAGAGAGAATTCGACCAAAAATGGGGAAAATTGACATCGATTATCAAAAGCTTCATGATGCATTCTTTAAGTACTGGTCCTAAAAGCTATTGATTCTGTTTATTCACTATCTTCGTTCGAAATGAACACGATTGTAATTAAACATTTGATTTACTTACAGATGGCAAACTAAACCAAAAATGACGATTCATGGAGATTTGTACTACGAGGGCAAAGAATTTGAGACTAGAATGAAAGACAAGAAACCTGGAGAATTGTCCGATGACCTACGAACTGCTCTGGGAATGCCTATTGGGCCTAATGCTAACAAAGTACCTCCTCCTTGGCTAATTGCTATGCAAAGGTAATTCAATTTCTAATTTCATGTACAATAAGTAAAAAATAAGTACTAATTTAAGAAACTTTTAGATACGGCCCTCCACCTTCATACCCCCATCTTAAGATTCCAGGCCTGAACGCTCCTATTCCAGAAAGTTGCAGCTTCGGCTATCATGCTGGAGGGTGGGGCAAGCCTCCAGTAGACGAGTTCGGACGACCTTTGTATGGTGATGTTTTCGGAGTTATGACGAACGATCCATTGGTAAATTTTGATTTTAATTTGTAAAATTGGCCGGAAGTGAAACATCAACGTTACCGGAAAGCTTTATTGAATCTTTAGGGAGCGAACGAAGAAGAGTATATCGATAAAGGACGGTGGGGTGAATTGGAGTCTGAAGAGGAGGAAGAGTCAAGCGAAGAGGAGGAGGAAGAAGAAGAAAAGGAGGAGGAAGAACCAAGCGGAAGTGCAGAGGAAAGTGGACTGCAAACTCCAGCAGAAGGTATGGCCACACCTTCTGGATTTTCTAGCGTTCCTGCTGGCTTAGAAACACCAGAACTAATTGAGTTGAGGAAGAGACGTATCGAACAAGACATGGAAGGGTGCGTTATCAATCATTCTGTATTATCATGATATTTATTTACGATCCCTTGATATATACGTAATTAACTGTTTTAAATATTTCTAGTGGTGACACTCCAGCTGCTTTGTACACTGTTCTTCCTGAAAAACGAGTTGACAGAATATCTGGAGCAATGATGGCATCAACTCACGTATATGATATCGGAGCGGCGAAAGAGAAGTCGAAACCTTATGGCATAAAAGATTCCAGTGCTGTTGAGCTGGCCTTAGATCCGTCTGAATTGGACATGGTCGATACTGCAGCAATGGAGGCGAGATATGAACAGACTTTAAAAGAGAAGCAGGCTTATAATCAAGGAGAAGATCTGTCAGACATGGTTGCTGAGCACACGGCGAAGCAGAAGGTATGTGGCTCATTTTCAATTATTTGTTTTGATTATTTTGATTATACGTGATGTGATAGTCTAGATTTTATTAATTACTTGCAAATGTTTGTGATCCATAGAACAAGAGGAAACGCCAGATGCAACAGCAAGATGTCAAGAAGGGTGCGAAGAAGCAAAAGGAATTCAAATTTTGAACATGTTGCATGTTGTACTGCTGCATATTATTTATTATCTGTTTTAGGTTATATCAATTTTATATTAATTTGTGTCAACTTATATATTAGTTGTACAGTAAATAGTTTGATCTAATGAACCCTCATAATTACTTTTGTGGTGAATACGTATGAGACATCCGAGTTATTTCCATATTATGACTTATGAACGATAGATCCGTCTCGATGATTAAAATTAACTCATTTGCTTTAATTATTTTGGGTAACAAAAGAAGTTTATTTCAGAGCTACTGTAGATTCAGAAAAATTATAACGTAAGCATTAATATTAACTACGCTTAAATCTTAAATAATAAAATCGCTGATAAACGTAAAGATCGTTTAGAAGGACCCCAAATTGTAACACACTCCTCTTTGCAGCTATCAGTCAGTGTCATGATGTCTCACTCCAGAAAGTTAGATAAGGTCAGCAACTGTAATTGCAAAATGAGAATGATTGAATTAATATTGAAGCAATAAGTGCAGATACGTGAGGTTGAATAGTTTTTTTTGTATTTTACCATTCATGGGCATTTCATCAATCTGAGTAGAATAGTACTGTTCAATGTCTCTAAGAATACGGATATCATCTTCTTTCACAAAATTGATAGCAACACCTTTCCTGCCGAAACGACCAGACCGACCAATCCTACAAATTAAAAGAAAGGCACTCTTGTCAGTCTATGATTACAACACATAATTCATTCGCCTGCATACTGTACTCACCTGTGAATGTATAACTCTCGGTTGTTCGGAAGATCGT
>JAQGBV010002623.1:0-11081 GCA_034698685.1 Isotomurus pseudopalustris | reverse complement strand
AGCGGACATTTCATGTGTGCATCTGCCTGGGACGAAAATCCGAAATGGTTTTGTCTGGTGAAGTAGCACAAAAAAGAGAAGTTTTTGCCAATAACTAACTAACTATTGGAGAGAGGGGAAAGTTTCAAGAGGTTGGAGGACGTTGGATGTGTTAGTTTGTTCGGAACCCTGCAACAAGAATAGAGAGAGAGCGTTTATTAAGCTATTTGTCCCTCCTGCAGAAGTTACTACTGCACTGCCAGTTTTAAGTTGTGTTAGCTCTCTCTCCCCGCAGTATCTGCAGAAGTTTCCAACTTTGGAGAGTTCGACTCGGCACGTAGTCGAAAGACACCAGAGATTTCCTTCCTTCCTCATTCTCCCGTATTTGTTAAGGCTCTTCCTGTTCATTGCAATGGTCGGTCGATTTATTGGCTTCGTGCCCAAGTGGTCGAACATCACACCACCTTTCTCCACTCCCCAACACATTCTTGCCCATCATTTACTCTCAAAGTCGCTACTCATTTAACCTAACTAAGCCAAAATGACAGGTCTCTCAAGACACCGGTATTTTCATACTTCTTTCCATTGCTAAACTGAAAATGACACACGGGATCCAGATGATGTGGTCATTAATTGATTGTGATTCCATGAGATCACAAGTTATATTATATCTGTCACTTGACTATCCTTCGGGCTTCAACTGTCCTGATGACCCTTCCATCAACCTCTTCGTATTCTTTGAAAACTGTAGACTGCAGATACAAAAACCAACCCTTTCTTTCCCGATTCTACTTAATTCACCTCTCCAAAATGCAACGAAACCTACTCAAAACTCAACTAACCCAACATGATCCTCCATCTCCCTTGTCAAGTCCTCTTTAGAAGTGAGCTCATCGAAAACTGCAGTAGTTCTATCTTAGCCATCATCTCCGTTTGTTTTAGTTTTTACATGTAACCAACTACTAAGGTATACGAATGCACTGTGTACAGTTTTCAGCTATAGTTAGATAATATATCCTTTATCCACATTATCTCTTGTAGATTGCATTGTTCTCGCTTAAAAAGTAACTTTCAGGTATACAAAGAAAGGAGAAGGTTTCATAGTTCAAGTGATTTCACCTACTCAACTAACTACCATTCACTTCCTCTTCTTTTTATTGAAATACTTTCTCAACTCTTTGAGCAGAGAGGATCGATACACTTTATTCTTTGAGCAAAGATACGAAGCTCACAGTCACAATGAATTACAGCGTGTAGCGCAGTGCCAGAGATGCGTGTCTAAAAAGGATAGAAATCTTTTTTCTTTTGAACCGACTACTCTTCATCTTATTTCCTCTTTTATCTTTGTTTCCTCCTCCTGAATACGAACTCTGATGATGACTGCATTGAGTTTGAGTCGCAGGGAAGTCTGGGAGGACGCTGTCACAAGTGGCTTCGTCACCCGGCTTCTTGTCGATTACTCTAAGACTATTCTTCTTCGTGAGCCACTTGAAGTTGTTTCTTTCTCTAATGGTATCCTTTACTGCTCCACTGGGCTCGAGAATAAAGGAACTTGCGAAGGATTTGGTTGTCTTTGGCTTTCGATTCTTCGGGCATATCCCTCTCAAGAAGGGAAGGTAGAGGTAGAGGACAGGTACTTGAAAGGAAACCCTGCAGGCTGATTGTTACAAGGCACTTGAGGAGACTCCACTGGAGTGGGACTTCCCTATGCGAATTTCCAGATCAAGGCATTTTCAAAAGGTCTCTCTCTCATCTTTCCTGAAATTTTAATATTCTGAATTTATTATTGCACACAAGACTGAGGAGATAAGTGGAATTAGACTCACATCTCACGCAACACAAAGTGAAAAAGTCAGACCGTATATATATATATATATTGTAAAATGAAATCTCCACCATTCCCACACACATAAGATTACGTAGTACGCTTTACAATACTTTAACTCTAATCTGTAATGCTCACTTGACCTGAGTCCTGGCAGGGACAATTCTGAGCGTTGAGAGAGATGTGCAGTCAGATTCTAAATTCCCAAGAATTGTAATCGTCGTATGAAATCAAAAAGCGAAAGAAATTATGATTGAATGATCAGAAAATCTTTTTTTTGGTTTGTGGTCTCTTTCTCGTGTCGACTTTCCCTTTCACTTATCATAATAAACTGGAGTCCCAAACCGTAGACTTACGCAACACATACATAAGCTATATAGTAAGTCCTGTATGCCAGGAAAGCTGAGGTAACAATGAGATTTGTGCTCTGATTTTTTGCTCCACTCGGATTCTCCGTGGTGCATGAGATAATCGTATCTTGACTGGAGATCTTGTGAAACTCCTCTGCTGGAAGCCTTAAATTATTATTATGCAAGGTAAATGCAAAATTGGTAGTTTTCCTGTCCCACGACCGTAAAAGATGATCTGAGATGATAAAGCACACAAACTCAATTCCACAATAGGAGATAACATCAACACCATTCACGAATTTGTTTTAAACAATCTTGTAATCTATTGTAATCTCTCTCACTCTCGTCTATTGTGTGTTGTGGCTTCTCTCTGTCAATGAAGTTAGGAAAGTACTCTTTGGTAATTGAAGATCAATTTGTGGGCTTAATGAATGCCTCTTAAGAGTGACAAGCTGTTACAACTTACAAGTTATATGGTATTAAATTATCAAGTATCCAACAATATTACTTGCAAAATTCAGTCTTGTTTCTCTTTTTCACTCCTCTCGATCTCAATTCTCGATACGTTTGCGTGTTTAGAGTTTAGATTAATCCCATATTGTGACTGGAACTTAAGGATCATCAATTGAAGTGTAAGGTGTTGTTGGTGGTGAAGTGTAACTCTTGTAGAGCGAAAGAGTACATTAGTGTCTCTCTAAATTCCTGAAGAGCTATCATCGCATCCCCTACACATTCAACTTGGTAGAATTCTTTTAAATCTCAAATCTCACAGGTTTATAGTTTACAGTTTGTAGGGTGATCATCAACGAACTCAGTGCTCATCCTTCTTGTGATGAGTTCTCTTAAGAAGAGCCACTTCTCCCATAGTCACGTCATCATTCATGATAGCTATCCTCCGAAAGTCAGGAGTTGGAATTCAAACAAGTTGAACGAGGACTCGTGAATTGATGATATTTCAGTTTAAGTGAATCCAATCCAAATTGTTGGGACACTGCCGAGCAAACTGTGGCATTTGTCTAAAGTGTTGGTCTAGTAGCGTCTGAGAGTTCTTCCCTATTGAATGGAAAAACTCTTTCGAACACAACACAAAGGTTTAAGTGTCATGAGAGAGAAGTGAATTGCACGAAGGAAAGTGTAACAGCATTAGAGAGATCATCATACATGTTGATGGCACTTTGGATCGGTCGTCATTATCTCAGATGATGATACCTATAAGGGTCCTCCTCACTTCAGTCTCTAGAGTCTAGAGTCTAGAGTTCTACCACACTTCTAGAGTCTCCGCTTAAGTTATTTGTCACTGGGTGAAGACGACAAGTAAAAAGGGGGCTGCAGCCACCACCACCAACACTGCTTCTGGCTTCTCCACTTTTTTTTCCTTCTAAATGTGTCCTCACCAGATCAACTCTTCGCAACTTCACAACCTGGGAGCTATATCCACTTTTGGTCATTTGTCTCGGAGGCAGATGTTACACACACTCATTTGACGAGTTCATCAAGAGATTTTTTGGCGTGTGTAGTAATACTCTGTGAAGTACTCACTCACTCACATAAGTGTGTGGAACCCAAGAGCCATCATCATTCACGAAGCATTCGGCTTGACTTAATTCCACTGACGACTCACGAGGCCCGTTGGTATACATGCATAGTATGTGTAGTGTGTAGTACTTTTCACTCCCAAGTGCTTTCCATGTAGTTCACAGAGATGCATTTATTGTTTGTAGTTGAATCTTGCTTACGTAGGGATGCTGCTGACCGTGAGGTAGAAATGGAGGCGTGTGTTGTGTTGTGTATCATTGAATTCAGGGCATAATATGGAAAGGAGATCAACGTCAACCGTGGTGGTCTTTGTTAATGAGTGGAGGTGGTCGTGATGAAGACTACTTGAGTGAAAGTAGAAGGAATGAAGATGTGAGGAATGGAGGCTGGAGAAAGTCGGACGGAGTGAGTGGGTACTTGAGGTGGTATGGTGGCGGTGGAAGTCCGAAGTGCACATTACATCGTACTTGGAGGAGGTCCGAGTGGTTGGAGGATCATCCAGGGTGGATAAAAACAAGATGATGATGGATTGGATGAGCCCTGAAGTATCATATCAAGTCAATCTGAATGTGTTGAGAGTCATATTAAATTGATACAGATAAACGGAAGGAAGTAGACTTGACTTGACTTCGAGGACAGCTTAATGGTGGTGGTCGATGAGCCCTGAGTGCAAGAACAACCCTACAATGACTCTCATAGTCGCCCACCAAGATGACACTTTACTTCGACCCTTACCACCACTGCCATCCACTACTTGTATACTTGCCCAAGTGTCCCATCATCATCACTACACAACCACTTTCTTCTTCCTTCGCTCCTGATGCAGTGGTACTTATCATCATCCCCGTCCTATGCTTATCTCTTCAATCGAACACATGCATTCGCATAGATTCATTATATAACATTACAACCGGAAACCATTAACATGGACAACATAACAGTAATTATACCAAAGTCTGTAAATTTATATTTTTGGCATTTTTTTCAACCCAATCAAATAACAAGGTCTCCATCATTTCTGGAAAAGTCTATTTTTCCAAAAAAGATTCATAGACTTTTCCCAAAGAATTGGATTGTATTCTTGTATTCATTCCACTTTTATTGAATTGTGGAAAGGGCGGATTGTATGTGATGTGCCCACTTGAAAGCATTCGAGGCTGAAAACATAATAAACACGTAGGACGACGGTTGTACAAGCAAAATTTTGGAATTGCATTGAATTTGGGGGGCTGGTTATAAAAATATGAGACGTTATTTGCGATGAAAGGGACGAGTAAATAAATAGAGAAGCGCAGGGAGGAAGGATGAAATGAAAATGTCAGACCGTCGGTTCATCATCCACGTCTTCTTGGTGGGTTGTGCAAAGTCTTGGAGTTTTTGACAAAAGGACAGACTATATTGGCATTCCGAAGAGTTCTTCAAATTGAATACATCTCTCAAGTGTTTTCTCTCTCTCTACCTTTCCTGAGACATGTCACCGATGAAATTCCCCGAATTATGGGTCTTCTGCCTCTTCAAATACGGATTCGTCATTCTTACTTTTCTTACTTTCCTTTCCCGATGACAGTTTGCCTGTACGTGTCAAATCATTTTTGCTCCTGGGTTCCTTCAACGGAGAACTAACTAATAATAATAATAATCATATACACACAGGGAAAGAGAGAGAGAGAGAGATACGGACAGGAGAGCAGTCAGTCCTGTGAAGTTTCAAGTATTGTAAAAATACTTGAGAAATCATAACACAACGAAGAATGGTTTGTGTGCAATTATCAGCTTAGGTTGGGAAGAATAGAGGCTTTCTTCTTTGAAAGTCATGCATACATAAATGATGACTTCTTCCTTTAAGGGTGTGTGTGTGTGGATTCACTTGCTCCTCTCTCTCCCTGCCTGTGAGAATAAGGAGCCATTATTCTAATAAAAAGTACAGAACAACTGTACACAGAAAGTTTAAAGTGTCCTCGAGTTACTCGAAGAAATGGAATTCATCATCAGTTCTGTTGTTGGTGGTGTGTCGATTTAAACTTAGGTAGGTGCAATGTTGAAGGTACTTTATGGATAGTAAAATGGTTGGTTGTGACAAGTTTAGGTTTTTTGATCGAGTGGTCTACAGAATGTCAGCCAAACTCACGTTTTCTTAAATTAAATTCATTCATTGGAGACATTTCTGGTTTTCGTTAAATTATTTGGTCATTTTGGATAGATGGACGTCAGCGTTTCTATTTCGTGTTTAACGAATGATCACTCAGTGTTCAGATTTAACTCGTCGAGCATGGCCATTGAATAGGAACTAATTAATATGTCCATTTATTCACTGATCATTTTTTTTAGTTTTAAATATGAATATTATGAACTACTAACATGCAGTTAAAAAAACCCGTCGTAAGGAATATATGGAATTGTGATTTGGAATATTGGAAATGGAATAGAAAGTAAAGATGAGGTAAGTTGAGACGGATTACCTGCCAACACAATGAAGCCACTGTTGACTTGCTCTTCACACTCCTCTGCGCCTTGTAAGAAAGACTTACGACTTTCGGTACATAAAGGGAGGATTGAGATGAAGCTTACATACAAAAATAGACTTTCTTTCTTCCCTCAATCCTTTTGTGGTCGTCATAAACTTTCATCAATATTTTGATTCCTCCCGAGGAATAATAAACACTTAAAGGATTAAGCAAGGCAATAACACAGTATCTTTGGTATTGTGAAATGACGGGTTTCGAGCTAATTTAAGACTTAAGTCTACATAACACTTATTAGGAGTAATCACATAATAGCGAATTTGCCAACAATCGACCTCATTACAAAGGAAAGGATTGAGGGATTTACTTGAAAAAATAGGAGCATCATGAGATGTGTCATAAAACAAGTGAATCGTCGAATCGGATAAAGTCCTCGGGTGGATTTGGCAATATGGTTCACTACTGCTACATTCGTAGCTAGCCACATAAGCCTGGTAAATTACTTGAATGGTAATAACCGTGTGTAGGCTTAATCTTTAGAGAAGCGAAGAGTGGCAGGACCATCTGAAGAGTCCTTAAGACCAACCTGCGTAGCAACGATGAGAGATTTTTCCTTCCATCCGCTTTCTCTTGTTTCATCCGTACACATCAAAGCCCCAACTAATAACGTAACGTAGTAATAAAAGGAAGAATGGAATTTGCTCTGATCTCGTTAAAGTGATTTTATTGCTCTCATGTAAATAAATTCCACGTAGATAAGCTTATAACGACCGAGTGAACCAGGAGGATTAATTTGATACCCTCGTCGTCGTCCCTGTTGGCTGCAGGTAGACAGGAGTATATAAAAGACATGCATATTTGTCCATCAAGAGGGAAGGAAAGTCTCATTTCACCGTCATACCTGCTTTGGCCCACTGATCTCTCATCATCATCCCCTCCTACACTTTCACGGGAGTGAACATCCATAATATTAAGTCCCGTCTGAAAATGAAACTACTTTTCCACCCTACATCTCAATATTAAAATGTGTTTGATTGCTACTCGCACACGGCCGTCAGCTTATGTGGAGGAAATGATCCGAGATGATTTTGATTCCACAGCCTTCCAGAAGGATTTATAGCTTTATAGCAAAGTATAATCGTGTCAGATTCGCATTCCTCGTTTAAATTAAAAGTTAGGTTAGGCAGAGGAAGCAGAGTGGTGGAAAGATCGAAGGGAATCTCTCTCACGTGAAATGTAAAAATGTGCAGGGCCCTGTGTTCGTGGAGATTGAAGGACTCTTGTCTCCCGCAATTGGAGGAATTAGGAGGAAGAAAGCTCATCTAACTGGACTTGACAGTTGTTGTGGGAGAAAGAAGAGTGTCAGGTTTATCTTTTGCTACGTGACCGTACAAAAGACACGGAAGAGATTTTTCGGTAGCTAAGATGATTATTATGCTGGTAGTGGTAGTTTGTAGAGGAAATGGTAGACTCAGCAACATCCGATGAGATTCTTTTGATGTGGTGGTTCTTCACTTTTGTTGCCCATCACACGCATATATATCATCATCCTTCCCCCAAATCGATTCAATCAATCCTCAACTTCTCCTTTCTATCTACCGTGTACACTATGTGTACTTATGTGTGGGGTGAACGAATTTCTCTTTTTTTAAAGTCCAATTAAGAACGGAAAAAACTGGAGAGATTTTACGAAGAGCTGAAGAGAAATGTGAACTGTTGTATGCGTTAAATGGAAGAAGACACACGGAGTCTTGTGTAGGCATACGCGGAGTACATTCGGAACATTTTGCATGTCAAGTCTGAATGACAAGCTTGTTTTGTGGAAGCAACGGCACAAGGCCTGCCAATACTAAATTGACACCCCGCTGGGCTCACTAATAATGTTGGTTGACTTAACGAATCTAAAAGAGCACAAAAGTAAAGGAGGTGAATGCTGCTGGGTTGGAACGTGATGGGCTTGTTGTGTGTGTTGTGTGTGTGTGTGTGTCTATAAATTGATGTCCTCTGTAATTATTTCATAATCAACCTCATTACTTCGTGACTGGTGACCTCCGCTCGTAGTTTGTCAAGCAAATCCTGTCTCCACTGAAAAAATGTTTTTCTACCCTTCAGACAGTTCACACAACTTCTTTTTGCTTGTCTGTCATCTCTCTACCCGCAGAAATGGATTTATTGTTTTATAAAGCGATGCTTCCTAACTTAAGCTTTCTTTCTCAGCATCAGCTTAAGTGTGATGCCTCGCGTCACAGGAGATTAAAATTAATCATGAGCTCATTAAAACAACTTGAAAAGATTTACAACTCACTAAGATTGTTTGCGGAAAAACTGGAAATCATGGTTGTTTGCGTATGCACACAGATAATGTGTGTTTTGGGTTTTGTGAGAGTGATTTTATGACCAAAGGTTGCAAATTATTTGTAGAATGATATCATTTACAGAAGTTGTTATTTTTGGACGATTTAGTGGCATCAGCGCAATTTGTGTTTCAATTCAACAAATTAGGCGTTCTTGTGGAGCCATATGATTTCAGAATACTGTTGAATTGTGAAATCTCGAACTTAACTGGAAGAATAAGATTGTCGATCTGCTCTCGTAGTTGATAGTGGTTGCACTTTACATTCCAAAGTTTTAGGTGTACATTGATTGAAAGCATTTGATGTTTATTTTATGTAGGAATCCTCGGCTCACCTCCCACGCAGCCGCAACTTAATACTTAATACCATTACGCTTGACAAATATTAGTCTGGTTTATTAGGAACGAATTGGTGGTTGGAGGTAGACTCCTTACCTGCAGCTCTCTACAAGGTACAAGACAAGTTCTTACTAAACAACGCTGCTGTAAAAATGTCTTCGTGTAGCGACCGTCTTCATCTTCTCAAGTGTCTATACAAGCACACACTAAAATGTCGTGACTCGACGGAATTCGTCAAGACTTCAAGACACAAATTCTTGCTTTGTTTTCTCTCGACCAAGTTGGCAAGCAAAGACCATGAGGAATCGCCTTCCATAAAGCTTACATTCATGTGAATGTGAATGTTAATATGTTCATGTTCTCTGAGCTCCGTGTGTGGTGTGTGCTTTCGATAGAAGTTTTTATTAAATGCATTTTTGATGTGTAAAAAGTCCTGGTTGATTGTACAAGTGCGAGAGTGCATGTGCCGTTGTCATCTTCCTCATATTTTAATATATTGCTGTTGAAGATTCAATTCATCGTCTCTTCGACCCAAAGCCACTTCAAACGGCTCGCCTTCATTTACATTTACACTCCGTGGCTTCTGTGCGAAGCTCTTACCTCATCTCTCTCTCTCTTTCTCGACACACACACTCTCATGTGTGTATATTAATATATATATCTTTATATGTCTGCTAGTCTGCTTACTTACACATTACAAGTAGAAATGTATTTTTACAAATCATTGTTGACCAATGCTTAGTTGAGATCATCACAAGTGTCCATTTGAGAGGATTAAAATCACTGAAATATTTCTAATGAGGCTGCTTAACAGAACAATACCTATTATAGTTGTGGATGAAATTCTAAGCAATAAATAAATCTAACTCGCGTACTTACCTTACATATTCAACTTTCAAGTGAATTAGATTATTTCCTAGATTTAAGTTAATTACTTGTGGAGTATCTATATAGTCCTCATAAAAAGCTAAAATGCTCTAAGATAGTAAAAGTAATGCATGTCAATACTGCATATCTTCCTGAAGTATTTCTATTTTAGCAGACGCCTTCAAAATTATTCTTGAAAATGGCGAATTTGTCTCTACTTACAACTTATCATACAAATTGGTATGTAAAGTAGCAAATACATATTATTATTATTTGATATCAAATACAGAAAACCTCATCCCTTTATATCCTCGTGAGTATGAAATCGGTTGTTGGAAAAGGTTTGACCGAATGTATCCAGATTCCGTAGTCCATTTGCACGATAATGAAGTCTGTCTGCAGAGAATGACCGTATCATTTGTTGGATGATTCGGCAAGGAGTTCTGTCGTTCTGTGGCGGTGTAGTCTGGTGGAGCAATAAATTGTGAAAGTCCACGAGGCTTTCTCCTCCTGTCAAGTGCACACACAAGTCCTCCTCATCCTCTGCTTAAGACTTATCAATAAATATTTGGACACGCTTGTCCACCTCATCACAATATGTATGACACTCCGACGACGACGACGACGACTAGTCCCTTCGTCAAATGTAATCTCCATTGACTTGCTTTTCAAGCTTTCCAACCAACGCTCCTGAATTCTGAATTGTTCGCGTAGAGCTGTCACCTCAAAACGGAATCTCAGAATCAATCTACACAAAGAAGGAATCCACGAAGAGAAATAATATTTTGTGTATTCGGACCGCTCGGACGGGGAATCCGGGCATCCTCCCTTCGCTTTCCGGGAAGTACGCACCACCACAGTCAGCGATAAATGGACACGCTCCGAAAATCCACTGCAATATGGATCCCTGCATTCATTAACTCGTCATGGACTCGGCTACTTAATACTTGCTCTGCTAAGCGGGTGTCCTTCCTGCATTAATTGCATGGAAATTAGTTTGCTGAAGGTAACCCTACAAATCTAAAATGCCACTGTGGATTCAAAGGATCCTAGGCTCAGACTCCCAACGATAATTTGTGTTTATTGTGAGCCTTAAATTGAAACGGAGTGATGAAGGGTGAACCAATAAAATAATTCACGAACCCAATTCACACGTTATTCCAAAGTTATCTGGGATTAATACTGAGCATGCAAATATTGAAGATGAGGAAAAGGATTATTATTATACTCCTCGCATTGTACAGCTTAAGCTGTGAGCTGTCAGAAATAATAAAATATACCAATCCATGTGCTTGCATACGGATGACATGTTTAAGTTATGAATTAATCCATTCACACAACCAATTGTGTGCTGACACTACCACCGTCAG
>JAQGBV010002622.1:0-11085 GCA_034698685.1 Isotomurus pseudopalustris | reverse complement strand
ACTATTATTTAAATGCACTAGGAATACTAGCATGCATAATGGTTTTAGACCTAAACTTATAGTATACTACGTTTTCATTAAGACTGATCATTGAACCTGTAGCACAATTTGGGAATCACATGATTTAACTGCATACTAAAGCACGAACTTGATTTTTTAACGTGGGTGGGGTTAACCTAAAGCAGCATACAAGCCCTGAAATTTGTGCTAAAATAGATTATGATAAATTGGAACTAGAATTTTATCATGTTACTGTTGATTGGTTCCTTGCTTTACCGTTCCCCTGGATAGGTTAGCAACAAAAATGTTTTTGTCCCGACATAACGTTTGACCAGGAAAAAATCTTACCCCACTTCAAGCCCCGGATATGCACCGATCATGAAGCGGAGATCATTTTTGGTCCACACCCCCTGAGGGGGTGGGGGATCAGTGGGGGTGGTGGGGTCAAAAATGATCGGTGCATATCCGGGGCCTAAAGTGGGGTAAGATTTTTTCCCGGTCAATTTATGTTGCTAATTGATAATTGCTAATTCAGTTATGTTGGGACTTGGGGAACGGCAAATTTTCAAATTTTTCAAATACACACCAAATAAGCATATTTCAAAAACCTTGAGGGACTCAGTTCACAGGGACAATTCGAAAATCATTTTTTTTTTGTATTTCATAGAAATTTCCAGAGCACTAGCCAACATTTAAAATCCTTTAAAAGTGATGCTCCCAAGGATATATCAAAGCGCAACAAATTCTCAGAAGGGCCTACTATCGTACCTAGAGAAGTTTCAGTTGAGTTAAATTCGCATTAAAATGTCGGTATTACTGCCAATTTATTGATTAGTACAGTCCACTTTCGATTTTTTGACTCCAACTCGCACATAAATTTGTGTCCAATTCTGTTGTTATTAGTTGGTCTTGCAGTTAAACGCAGAGTAAATTCAGTAAAATAATGCACTATTTCATGTTAGTCAAATAACCATACTGGAAATAATGCAGTAATAAGTAGTTCGAAAACGGGTTTTCCCTAATAAATTTTTGACACACTAGCCTTTTTGAGTCGTATTTGCGGAAAATGAATTCGTTTCTAATCCACTCTTTATTGTCATTAGGGGTTACTCGCAACATGTCCAGATTGTTTCCAAGCCTTAGGGATTGCTTGAAACCACTACAGACTTTTTTGAACTCATAGGGATGCCTTAGGATCTATAATGCTTGAAATCATCGGGATTTTTTCCTACCTGTAGGGTCAATTCCAACCCTTGGGGATTGCTTCCAACCCGTGGAGATTGTCTGAGCCATGGGGTTTTTTTCAAACCCGAGGGTATTGTTGCAAACCCATGTGGATTGTTTCCAAGTCGTTTAGATTTTTCAACCCATGGGGATTGTTTTAAATCCATGAGAATAGTTTCCAACCCCTTGAGATTTTTCTAACCCAGATAGATTAAACTCGTAGGGATTGTTTAGAAACTAAAGGGTTTGTTTCCAACCCGCGAGGATTCGATCCAAACCATGGGGATTGCTTCCAAAACGTGGGAATAGTTGCTAATCCACGGGCACTGTTTCCAACCCTTGGGAAGTTTTCCCAACCCATGAGGGTTGCTTTGAAACCGTGGGGACTTATCCAACCCGTGGAGATTGCTTCAAGCCTCGGGAAATTGTTTGCAACCCGTGCAGATTGTTTTAGATCCTTGGAGAATGTTTCGGACACGTGAGGATTGTTTCTAACCCGTGGGGACTGTTTCCAACACGTGGGGATTGTTTCCAGCCCGTGGGGATTGTTTCCAACCCGTGGAGATTGTTTCCAACCAACTGATGATTGTGGCAGTGTTTAAGAGTGATGAGGAGTTGAGGTGTGAGTGAGCATGATGAAGCAATATCTCAGGAGTACATCCAAAATTCATATATAACAGTTATTCAACCAACCCGATAAGAAGTCTTCAGATCCAAGATTAGGTGCTTGATTGAGCAGGTGTGAAGAGGTTGTACGCTTAATTCTTCAAATAATTTCGACATTAATTAGAATTCAAAATCAGAGCATTGTCATGTTCCCGAGGGAATTTATCAGCTTAAATTCCCTTACATAGGATTAGATATGCTTAATGCTATGTATATAAAAAATGTAGAATATATATGTAGAATATAAATGAACCACAATACAAGCTATGCAAGATAAGTGATGGTTTAACGATCAAAATTTGTAGATCAAATCGTAAGACAACAGGGTAGTCAAGAGGTAAAGACACTCATAGTGATAGCAGAAACATAATCAAAAGAGATAATACTACAAATAGTCTAGCGCAAGGTGGCTGAGGAGTTAAGAGAGAGAGAGTTGGTGCAGAAGTCTTCAAGGTTGGCAGACCTTGAAGCACTTTTGCACTTTGATGGGTAGCATGAGGCGAATAATTGTGAAGGTGAAGTAAGATGCAGGTAGCAACTGCACCTGCAACTTACTTCACCTACTCCGGAGATGCAGAATTACCTGCACCGGAGTGTTGGTTTGTTTGTGCTCAAGTAATGTTGAGCTTAGATTCGTCTCTCTCTTATAAATAAAATAAGATTATATTGGGAATGCATTCACACTGCATATCATTCCTTCATCCCATACTTCATCATTACACATTCATTCATTCATTACACTGCCCGTGACTTTGCTTCGGCGTGACCTTCTGCGTCCCTTGAATCCCTTACGGTAATTCCCATCTAAAAGTTGACAAAATTAAGACTTCCATTTGACAAGTGTCTCACGTTACCCTGACCAAACTGACCAACACTCCTCACTCTCATCGAGAGTAAGTGCACTTCTTCGTATATTAATTAAAGAATACCCGTTTGGAAGGAGAGATAGTCTCTCAAGACTTACTGAACACGTTAAAGCTCCGGAGAGAGCTTCTGTGGGGACGACGAGGAAAACTCTACGAGTTCTGTTCAGTAAGCTATAACACACTTGTTACAGGCGTACAAGGTGATTGGTAAGTCGAGTAAAAGGTGATCTATGTAAAATTCTGGAAGAATTTCTGAGGGGAGTAGATTAAACTCAACGAGTTCTGAGGAGTTGTCAGGTTAGAGACCTGCTGAAGTATATAACATATGCGATAGAAAATTACGATATTCCCTTATACACACGTTTTAGCTGATATTGCTCGCTTTATAATAATCGTATTGAAACACTCCAACACATAATCATCGCTATCTTGATTGCTGCCCTAATTTTGTGGTGCGCTGACCGTCGGTGCTGCGCTTACCGCAGGTACCGAGTTCAGTGTGTCAGATCTCAGGCTGAATCTGACACAGAGGCCTGTGTCCCAGCTGCTGAAGCCTCGACCCCAGCTCCAACTCGGACTCCACGCTTACTTGCCCAACCCCAGGCCTCTCGCGCACCGAGGGCTTTTACAACAGCCTCCCTCCAACCCTCAACCCAATTTTCCCTATCTCTATCAGTCTTGCTATTGATCGGTACCCACCCCATGCTACCTGCGTAGAATCACTTTGACTATTTTTAAACATGGTTGTCGGCAACCATGTTGGTTTTCACGCGCCCCATGTTGGGTTTGCAACTTCTGTCGAAGCCCAATTTCCAAAAATATTCTCCTTCTTGATTTATAAGGAAATAACTGACTTCCGCCGACCCGCCCGCCGCCGCCTACCGTCTAACGCTATTCGGTTCATCTCTAGGCCTTTTACGGCCGACAGCACTCTGCTACTTCACCGACAGCCTCCTACATCCGCCTTACGCTATTTTTCTTGCTGAGCTCAGCCTTGAGCCTCTTGCTGTGGCCGTCGGCCTATCCTTTCTTAGACCCCTCCCCTTAGTCCCGTTCCAAACTTGAACAACACCCACACCTACGTCCCCATAATCCTAGTGACTAATCTATTACCAATACCCAGGAGGGTATTTCTCAATTACTGTGAGGTGAACATCATGTACAGACGGGTGATGGGAATGATAGCAATTTTAGTACAACTTATTACTCGGTGATGGATTAAATAATGATTATATATTAATGAAATAATAATTTATTACTATGCTACCTTTCCAGGTACCTCACCATCAACAACTTTCAAGTTTGGCAATCATGTTTGATGTAAGACCTCTCTATGCAAGACACTGCTATGTCTCTACTAAAATGAAACGAGGTGAGCTTGATTAGATGAGCAAAGTGAATCATAAGGTAAAATGTAGGCAGTTGAATGGAAGACCTTAAGATTAAGTGATTCCCCATCAATCAGGAATTAATTTTGTACGGTTCAATTAAGAACCTCTTATTGGTAGCACACTACGAACAAAGAATTACATGTATCATAGACTCTAATTAAAATATATAAGTAGGGGGTGGTGTTAAAAACTAAAACGGAAATGAAAATGGGGCACTAGGGAATGATTCGAGAAGAAGTCGTAGCCGATTCATCGATCCAGATTAAGGGAAGAACTACCAACCTAGTAGCGCTTTCACATGACTGTAGTGAGCCTCCATCCGCTGCTCCGGGAGCTTGACTGACTCGTCTAAAATACAAAAGAACCACCCACTATTAATCAAGTCAAAATTTCACTTTCTTGATGAACACCGGAGATGGTCCTGCTCATAATGAAACAAGTAATAAGGTTTCCAGCAAGTTTCGTTGGAACAACACACATGGCCAAATACCACGTCATCCTTTTTGGCTATGCCGGTCTCATTGAGACACTCACCATCCGGTGCATATCGTCCTAGATGAGCCCAGGGTGATGTGAGATAACTCAAGCCCCCACCAGCGAGGCATCGCTCGCAATCCCGAACCACATCTATGTCATTACAGTGTGGCTTCCTTAACATCGGGTAATACGGGGTCGATCCGGCTTCTGCGGGAGGTGCTGTGAGAGCACGAGGGCGAGACAGCATAGACACAATGGGGGTCAACTCAACGGGAAGACTTCTCGATGCCTCTTCCTCCGACATCGGGCCTGGCGTTGGTGGCATCGCTGTCGTGACGTTATTTCCTTCATCTGAAGAGAAGATGCCGGAAGCTGCCAGGAGAGACACGACCCAGAAGGTGAACTACGAAAGACAGAAAATCAAAATCCAACTCCAGCACACCAAACCGACGATCCGCTGAGGAGTTAAGAGAAAGAGAGTGAGTGCAAGGTTGGCAGACCTTGAAGCACTTCTGCACTTAGATGAGTAGCATGAGGATGAGTTGAGTGTGTGAGTCTTTGGACTCACACACTGCCAATGACCGGCGAATAATTGTGAAGATGAAGTAAGATGCAGGTAGCAACTGCACCTGCAACTTACTTTTCCGGAGATGCAGAATTACCGGCACCGGAGTGTTGGTTTGTTTGTGCTGAAGTAATGTTGAGCTTAGATTCGTCTCTCTCTTATAAATAAAATAAGATTATATTAGGAATTCATTCACACTGCATATCATTCCTTCATCCCATACTTCATCATTACACACAGACATTAAGTGTTTACGTAAGCAGAAGAAGGGCTTATGTCACCAGGCTGGAGTGAAAGATATACTGAAACATTGCAATATGAACGAAAGTGATAGTTAATATTCATGGAATTGATTTCCAATTTATTTCCAATAATATAATAGGTAACAGTGATAAGTTAGAGGAATCAATAAACAATTCGCTATTCCAACCGCTCCAGATAAAAGGCAAGGCGGTGATGGAACCCGGTGATAGTAATGTGATGGTCAGAAGAACTCTTTGGAGTTGTGATTTAATGATTTCTGTGATACTAGGATTATTTTGGTGATGGTTTTTAGACTATGCAATTGAAAGAACACAAGTAGGGCCCAGGCCTATCTTTGTCAGGGATCGGGAAAAGTTCTGGAGTCAAGCAGACGCCAGGCTGGATAGAGGAAAGAGAATCATAATCTGAAAGGACCAGGAAGGAAACACCGCCCTCATCCAACAGGACAGTTTAAACACGCCGGCAGGAGACCCTCATCAAACAGGACAGTTTAAACACGCCAGCTGGAGACCCTCATCCAAAAGATAAGGTTTCTGCATCGGTGGTTCATAAGATGGAGAGGGAGCCCGAGTTGTGGGGATCTGTCGTGACAGCAGAGGGATGATACCTTCGTCGCAGTCCTCCGTGACATTGACGATCAGTTGGGGCACCGAATCTTCAGTGATGTTGGGTAGGGACACCCTAGGAAAAAGCAGCAAACCAATATAATGGAAGATCTGGGAGGAAAAAAAAAAGAAATGGAACCAATTAAAATAGAACACGGAAAATGGTTAACTACGAAGGAGGAACTCACCATGATGAAGAGAAGATGGAGTGAGAGGACCTGGAAAGTGGTAGCTGGATGGAAAGTAAGAGTATAATGATACCATTTGAAAAGTGAAGCTTTTAAACAGAAAAAAGTCATATTGAAATTGGAAAAATGGGGTTAATTTATATAGAAGTAGTCGCTGTTGAAACACATTGTTGATGGGATTTTGGTTATCTGTGCAACAAATTAGAAACAAACCAAGTCGCAATCTTATCTGCAGACCGCATTTTTTTATTTGTAAACTCCAGGTCGAGTTTTTGATTGTGGTGGCGAGATGTAAATGCAGAGTTACTTTGCAGAAAGCTGCAGGTACTCTGCACTTTTATTAGAAGGTGAGTGTGTGTCTGAAATGCAGAAAAATGCAAAATCCCAAACCCACACAAAACTTTGATGCACAGAGGGATAAAATGAAGTCTATGGAAAGGATATGTGAGTTGGCACAAGTGGTGATTGTACCAACTTATCTTACCTTCTTCTTATAGCAATTTTGTTGGTAAAAGAAATTTAATTTAAGGCATCTTGAAGGTTAGTTGGAATGGAAAATGCCGCAGTTTTCCTCCTTAAAGCAGTCTTCCCCAACAGAATGAATAAAGGCACTCTTTCACACACACCAGTTTTGGAAAAGCTCTTTCCATTTCCATTCTCATCATCCTCACTCTGCCTCTCATCTTAATCATCCAACTTCAGTTGAAAGGAATCTCATGTCACCCATTTTAACCATAAGAAAGCACATAAACTGACAATGGTCTCTTTTGAAAAGAACACCAAAAGGCGACGATAAATTTCATGACCCAAGCGCCTAACATTCCGGCCAGTTACGAAAATAATAATTCAAAAATAACAGGAGATCTTCCCTTACTTGTGGCACAGTAGAGGTTCTCCTTCTCATACTGGAAAACGTAATATGGCTTACAACAGGCCTCCGCGACACATGCATAATGTCCGTACACCAAGTGCTTCTTCTTCTGAAGCATTGTGCTGTTAAGACACTCCGAACTTGGCCCCACTCCCCCGATGAGTTCCAGTAAAGACACTTATCCCATCCCCGTTCACGCAGCTCTCACATTCCCGAATGAGGTCCTGATCGTGCCAGTGTGGACGGTGGATACCCGAGTGGTATGGTTTCGGGGTCTTTACTTCTCTTCGACGATTCGAGACGTTCGCCATTCGCTATGGGGGGACTGCGTCATCCGGGACTAAAACACAGGCAGCCGCGAGAAGATAAGAACCCCAGTAGGTGAACTGAAAGAAAAAGAAACAACACATTATGAAAGTCTTGAAATTCTGAGGAACCTAAACAACTTTCCGTCAATCAGTAAAAAAATTGCCGTGCCTATTCCAGTACCTAGACGACCTAGTTTTGACTTTCCAGGTGAAAGGACCTAGAGAGTGCACGACGCGTACGGAATAAATATTCGAAGGAGCTAGACATATAAACTATCGGCAGCAGCACATCTTACGTCTCATATTGCCCTTCATTCCATCGCAGACATTCACCGTTACACCCAAAAGTAAATTTATCAATACACTGGCTACACTGGCCACAATACTAGCTATGCAGCCTAAGTGACAGTGTGATGATCAAAAGGTGTAGGTCAAATCGTAAGACAACAGGGTAGAGGGATGAAAATGTGAGAAATAAGAATAATCTTGCTGGTCAGAATAGGAACCACCTTCACCTAGATCGGAACGCGAATGGTGCTATGGAAAACACAATTTTTTTAACTTCTAAGCGAAATACGGATACTTATAAGCAAACAAGAATAGTATACAGATGACAGATAGACTATTATATATGTGGAGGCTAAACAACGTACAGCTGAAGGTCAGAAGGTTGCCTGGTCACTTTCACCGCTCGGGAAAGAAGCCTTGATTTGGTTCAAGCTACCATACGTTAATATACAACCAATTGAGTAAATTGACGAAAGTATGAGAATCAAAAGCTATTAGAGAAGGAAATGAAAGAAACTCATAGTGATAGCAGAAAGATAATCAGATGAGTTAAGACTACGAATAGTCGAGTAGAAGAAGGGCTTATGTCTTCAGGCTGGAGTGAAAGATATTTAAACATACGAACGAAAGTGATAGTTTGTATTCATGGAATTGATTTCAACTTTATAACAGATAAGTTGGAGGGAAAAAATGATAAAACTAAGACCCTATCCCTTTCAGTGACATGGTTGACAACGAAGAAGTGAAACAATTTCAACCACTCCAGATAGAAGGCAAGGCGGTGCTGCTATTCTATCCGCTGACGTATCAGATTCCTACGGCACTGCAGGTAATATTTTTCAGCCTCTGAAAAAAGGACAAGCAAGCAATCATAAATCTGAATCAGACAATGTAAAACCAGAAGACAACAGGAACACAATTAATGTTCTGACAGGCTTCGCGCTAAGACAAATAATTCCCTACAACGAAGCTTGTTGAACATAACTCATAGAGGCGCATAAAGGTTTCCTGCAAGGGCTGAGATTTCATGGTCCCAAGTCAGATCAAATTGGTCCACATCGGACTCTGATCCATACACCCAAAAGACGTTGCCTATGGATCTTCCTCGGAGACCACGTTCGCATTCAGAAATGAATGATTTGATTTAAAAAGTCAGGCAGATGCTACCAACTCCGGTGGCCCACTGGCTCACGTAGTAGCTCATGCCGCAATGTTCTTCCTTATAGCAGTCTTCCCGATCCTCGGTCTGGTCCAGGTCTTCGCAGAGGAGGAAATTCGGGAGCAGTGGTAGTCTCTATCATTCCCACTTGGAAGACAAGTGGCCGCGACAGCAACTTAATGATGGATTCAAAAACTGGAACGGATTTCAACATTGCATGTCCCCCAACAAGATGGTAATGTTGTTTGGAGGAATAATCGCCAAAGCATACACTACTGGTGCAAAGATTGCGTCAATCTGAAAATACAAAAAAGATTAATTGAAATTAGTAAGGAGCGTCAACAAATTTGACCAACAATAATCCTACACGTCAATAGATCAGTGACAAAATTCTACGTACCATTTTCGGTCCTTTCCTGTTGGAAGTTGAATTGAATTCAAAAAGACGAATTAAAATACAAACTGTGTGTGAAAACACAATGTTAAACATATTCATTCAAGCGTGGTCAACCTATGGAAGTCCATACTGATGAATGAAAAACGAGTATTGATGCAGTTCTAATGCAAAAAGCAAAACTCAATTCTTAGACCCATAGCATTTTCATCCTAAACATTGAAGCTTTAGCGGTCATCTAGAGAAGTGCTAAAGAATTAAAAATCTCCTTAGTTTTTAAGGAAATTTTTGAAATATATGATAAATTCTGCTATAAAACACTCCACTCCACTCCTCTCTAGTTCATAGATTAAATATGTTCTTTCAGTTTATTTCATGAATAGGAGAGCATTATTTTTACCTTGATGGGCTCAAAATTTCTCGATGTGCACGTTTTCAAGGTAGTTCGCGGGCTGCCTGAGTTTGACAGGCTAACATTGATCCAATGTAGACAAAGCGGTAATAATGGTGATAACACCACCCCGCTTTGTCCTGTCGATCAGTCTTTGAAGGGACGACACACACGTAGTGCCTAGAAATATGAGTGTCAGGGATCGGGAAAAATTCTGGAGTCAAGAAGACACCAGGCTGGATAGAGGAAAGAGAATCATAATCTGAAAGGACCAGGAAGGAAACAACAACCTCATCAAACAGGACAGTTTAAACACGCCGGCAGGGGACCCTCATCCAAAGATAAGGTTTCCGCATCGGTGGTTCATAAGGTGGACAGAGTTGTGATGATCTGTGGTGAGAGCAAAGCGATTATTCCTTCGTCCCAGTCCTCCGTCACATTGAAGATAAGTTGAGAGGTCGAATCTTCCGTGATGTTGGGAAGAGACACCCCAGCAAATCGCAACAAACCAAGATAATGGAAGATCTGGAAGGAAACAGAAAGAGAGATGTAAGAAGTTAAAATGGAACAGGGGAGATGGTTAGTTACGAAGAAGGAACTCACCATGATGAAGAGAAGATGGAAAAAGAGGACCTGGAAAGTGGTGGCTGGATGGACAAAAGATACCATTGGAAAAAGGGTGCTTTTATACAGAAAAAATTCCGTTTACAGTTGTGGCAGGAATCCCGTTGAGGCGAGTAATTGAACACGACGAACGATTAAGAGCATTAAGACTTCAAGCAGACATAATGCCCGGACAAGCGATGTGGTTCCATAGCACCCAAACACCGATAATTGGTGCACATTCTGGAGTAATCTTCATCGACACTGGAATTGGAACCATATACGCACAATTCGTTCCCCCGGAAGCGGCGATTTGCGAGTAATTTTCGCTGATGCGATAGGCAAATTCTGCCTGTTGTACATTGATGATATTTCAATGTACTCTTCTAACTTTGAGGCCCACGCCAAACATCTGGAATGAGTCTTCCAAAAACTACGCTCTACGCTGTTTACTTGGATTTTTAAAGCTAAAAGTCCTTGGACATGTACTTAGCTGCGGGGAGTTCCGCCCGGACCCTGATAAGACACGGGCGGTCCGTGAAATGCCCAGGCCAGAGACCAAGACCCAGGTGAAATCCTTTGTCTCTAGTTGTTCCTGGTTTAGGAGATTCATTTAGGATTTTGCTGAGATCGCACCTCGGATCGCCTGGACACGTCGAAAATGGGTCTCCATCTTCCTCGCCGGCAATTTGATGGTCTCATCTGAAACAACATTCAAACGAACAAATTAATAAGGGACTTGAAGACGACCTTCAGGCCGGTATCAACGAAATTAAACTCACTATCCGCACAGAGAAGTTGTTCTCTTTCATAAATGAAGAGGTA
>JAQGBV010002621.1:0-11097 GCA_034698685.1 Isotomurus pseudopalustris | reverse complement strand
ATGCACCAGAGTGAGCAGGGGATGTGTTTAAAAGTCTATGGTAGGACACTACAGTATTTCCGGTCTAGAGATCATCGACTCACAGGGCTGACTCATGAGATGACATTTAGACCCGTCGTCTGTCTAGTGAAGTAAAGAGATAATTTGTTGTAACACAGTTTCCTCATAAATGTAAAATCGTTCGCAGGAAAATCAATTACATTATGATTCATATTGAAAGAATGGACTGGAAACATTAGGATGCATTAATAATAAGTTACTCATAAAAGATAGCACTGGTTATCTGCGTACTTAACAGCAAAGATAAGAGGTGACCTCACCTTAAACACTCAAAGATTACGCACCCTGCGGAGTGATAAAGGAAAAACAAATAATGAGGCTTCATACTTACCAACTATTATGAGGAAAGTTATCGGAAATGACAAATCCTCTCTGTTGATTGTGAGTATTCGCCCTGTACTCCATAATACTTGGTTATCATAAACCGACGAGTTAGATAAAAGAGATCATGCCGTGCCCTGCCATATTAAGTTCGATGCTAACAAATTACCTTTTCCCTGTCCTACTTCGGCCCCCACCCTAATTATGCTGTTTTGAGGAAACCATATTTAGTGTACGTTGTTAAAGGATTCTGTGAAATTGTTCTGAGCTCCGTTGCTCCAAATAAATAAATTACTTCGGTGCTGAGCTAACCTTCAACAGCCTTCAAGATGGCTATGTCACATCATGCATCTACTTTCATCAAGCTTTTGAAACTAGTAAGATCTAAAATAACCTTCAGTGACAATCAAAAATCAAGAAATTAAAAGTAAATTGTTGGTCTTAATTTTTATTTTAGCTGCTTAATATTGTCATACTGATTCTGTACCGAAACGGAGATGAAGGTTACTTCATGGGATCGTCATACAATAAGAATCACGATGCTGAGTCTCTGGCGGCTGGGGTTTTCATAGGATTCCTCATCTACAATTTTGCTGGATTAATTGCTGCTTTTATTAACAGCAAATCTGTGAATCAGTCGGCCACGGTAATAGACCGGTAGAATTAGTATTCGGTATAATCAGTATTGGAATTAATGTCTAATTGATTTTTTGCAGGAAGGAATCATGAACTTCGTTGGAGCAATTTTATGGTTGACTACAGGAGCAGTTGTTCTGCAGTTTTGGATAAGATTCATCCCAGCAAATCATTTCACGGAGACGAATCCCAGTGCAGTGGGTATAGCAATGGGAGTGTTGTGTGTCATCAATGCCGCGGTGTACTTAGCGGATACTGTCCTTGCTTACTTCAACTACAGTTCCCTTGAATAAATGCAGTCTAAATTGGAAAGAAGACTTCTGTCTTCTTCATTCTCTAGATACTTCTTCAACATTTTTAAAGTGCAAAACATTTTTAATTGTAAATATTAATCTTTTAATGCATAGATATGTATAAAACTGTTAACATTTCGTGATCATTTAGTAAAAAAACAAAATTAAGAAAATTACGCTGCGAAAGGTTCCTTTCATTAACATAATATCTCAATGGCAAAATCCTTCTCTCCATTGCTTCAGATCAGTTGCATATTACATCAAATATCACATAATTAAAAGAGATAGATGTCAGTTGCAGAATTCATTAAGAACTATCATTTGAAATCACAGTAACACCGACTGGACTTTTCAGGTAACAGAATAGTAATCAGTTCTAGAATGATTAGTTAGTTGTATGATACCTGATTAGTGAATTGTGCTGAGTGCTGAGCAATCAAAAAACGTGTAAAATCTAGTTATTCGAAAACAAGTAGTATTGCCCAGACCTAATAATTCGTTAATTGAAAAACTTCGATTCGATTTTCGGTTTTTGGATAATTTATAACTCTGTCTTGTCACTTGCTGCTGTTTCTTTCTGAAGTTCGTCTTCATCGGATGTAGTAGTTGCACCTCCATCTTCAACTTCCGATTTTTCTTCGTCTCCTACCACAGCAGAAGCGGCTTTCCTCATTGAAACAGCAACCGAATCAGCATCAAAATAATAATACTTATACTGCGGATTTCCAGACTCATTGGTAATGTCCATCAGTTTACCAGAAGAATCTGTAACATCACAAGCACGAAAAATTAGTTCAAGTCTAGCTGAATGCACATATAATTACAATTACATCAGCTAAATTCAAAACGCACCTAAGAATAAAATTCTTGGAATGTAGCCACCATCGGGTTTATACTCATCTCCCTTGGGTTCCTCATCATCTTCCGTGTTAACCATGATGAATTCCTTACTCAACGTTCCAATCTCTTGTGACTCTTTGAACTTCGGTTTTAATGCTGCAAATGATAAATGGCAAGTTGTAATGATTATCTTCCAAAGAAAATTAATATAAAGAACGTCAAATAGTTTGCTCTTACATTTACATGCTCCACACCAGGACTTGTGAATGATAAGCATAAGGGGCTTCCCTTGCTTCTCAGCTAACTCACGTCCTTCCTCCAAAGTATGCCAGGCAATGTGATCCCCAAGACCATGGGACAAGTCCCCTGAGGTCTCCCCAACAGAATTATCTCCAGCTTCTCCAGCATCTTCATCCCCGGAAACAACCTTAGCTGCCCCAGAAATCCACAAAATTACCAAAAGCGTCAAATGACCACCGAATTTTCCTCCAAGAAAGGCTTGCTTCATATTTGTCAGTTGAGATTCAGGCCGAGATTCTAACTTCTGAAAAGTTCCTGAAAACGAAAATTACACTGTAATTAATCTTTTTTCGATAACGAGTTAATAATAAAGTGAGTAAAAAAACCTGGCTTCACAGAGTCATGCACAGAGGTAGATGTTCCAGACGCGACTGACACACTTTCCACTTCCAAGAACTGCGAATTCCTAACTCAGTCAGCTCATTGACATCAGAATAATTAATAATTAAATTAAATTGACACTTCTCGCTCACCCTTGCACGTTTTATAGTACACAAGTGCGAAGCTATGAGCCAAAGCCAACACACTGCCTAACTCACCAGCAGCAGCAGAAATCAAAAATCGCCAATACAAACTTGTGTATGTGTATGTTGATTATTAGACGGAGGAGGAGAATTGAAGACGAGACTGACCAAGGAGTACATCGTGTGCGAAAATTGAATTTTTGATCTCGAGATTTCTGAGGAACATTTTGGCCGGTGCGTAGAAAAAGATATCTTAACAATCGATTGTTTGGAAAAGGTATGGCTGAACGAATCATTAATATTCAAACTTACGTGAGCTGTGATGCGGTATTTGTTTATTCTTTATTATTCACTGATTATTTATTGAATTTAAATTATTGCAGGGTGTGTATATTCTAAACTATTGTACGGTGTACTCAAAAGTACTTCAGGCTCCAAAAAATATGCTGAAGTCTGTGGGAACAAAAGGGTTGAGATGCTTGAAGTGTATGGTGCCGGTACCGGTGTCGATGTCGCCGTCGACGTCTGAAGTTTGTCGTGGAATAGCTGGAGACTTCCAGTGTAACCACAGGAAGATCAGCACGTCATTTCCTCCGCTGCTGTCGTATGAAGGTGATGGGAAGACGACCATTACGATTTTGAATCATGAGTACGACTCTCCACTCATGATTGATTCGTATCACAAGAACGGGTTCACGTTAAACAATGGCTTTTCCGTGTATGGTCCCTTGGCGTTGTTTCCCAAGACAGCGTTAGGTTGGGATGTCAGTCGTAGTGAGTTCATTTCCCCAGAGTCCTTGTCTTTATTCGGAGTTTTGGAACCGAAGTTGGATATTTTAATTATTGGAAAGGGGGATGCAAGTGATAAAGTGCCTCAAGAAGCTATTCAGTTCTTGCGAAAGAAGAAAATCAATTTCGAAATTTTGGCTACTGAGCATGCTTGTAGTACTTTCAATTTTTTGAATGTGGAGAGACGGTGTGTAGCTGCTGCGCTTATCCCTCCTATGAAGATTAAATTTACGGAAGAAGATACTCTGCGAATGAAGTTTGATAGGGAAAGACTGTACGAGGAAATTGATAAGAAGCACAGAGACTAGAGTGTAGAAATTAAATAAGTATGTACTAGTCTGTTGCAATTTGTTTGGTAAGCTGTAGTTAGTAGTATACTAAAAAACTTATCTGTGGATCTTCGTACCGATAATAATAAATGTACATTTAAGCTTTTACAAGTGACAAGTATAGGTTCACATATTACGTTTAAAATTTATTTAAAACTATTGGTGCGAATGATGTGAGGTCAGTGATGTTGTACTGTACATACTCTTATAATCGAAGTTAGACTAGGATTTAGCATCTTTATCTTTAATTGCAAAGTTACGAGCAGCCTCCTCAGACAAGTGTTGATGATTCTCAAGCTTTCCTGAAAGCATTTCACGAAGTTCAGGATCTTCACCTTCTACTTGCTTCATTAAACGGTACAATGCAGCAGCCTCACGAATACGACTGAATGTGATACAAAATGAAAGGATCTCGATGTACAAAATCTAGAACGCATTGTCAGAAGATTAATATTGTAGTTCAAAGGTTTAATTATCATGAAATTAATCGTCATGAATCTTAGCTTGTATACCTGGAAGTCAAACAGTTGGTTGCGAATTAAAGACTGTAGAAATACACACAGAAGTCTGACTAATCTGCTTTGGACAAATTTATCTTGCATTCCTTCACACGTTTTGATGCAGTTAGATACATACTTATAAAGGAATTCATCGGGAAGTTTCACTGAGCTTGTTAGCCTAAAAAGTAGATAAGACCAGGTTATCGATTTTAGTTGTCAATTAAATAATTCTATAACTATTTTATTTTACCTGTTAACGACTTCCATGGAATGTACTGACATATCCATATCAGTTATACTTGCTAAATAATCCTGCATTTTATCACCACCTTCCATTAGCTTTAATAAGATGTCTATAGCCACAACAGGATTATTTTCCACCAGTTCGGGCATGACTGACGGGTTAATTCCAACATTTCGCGCATTTAAAGGGCCGTTTTTGAGTTCTTCAATCAGTTTCTGTCTTTGAGATATACTAAGGGCCTCTTTCAGAGCAGTTTTAATGAGCTCTCGAATTCGCTCATCCCTTTCCTCAGATCTTGTCTTGGAATTTATATCCCTCATCAACTCAAATCTATATGCCCCTAAATTATTAGGATTGATCCAGGCCATCTACAAAACAATCAAACAATAGGTCTGTTCGTATCATTGTTGCCAATTTGATACGAGTTTATATTTATACCTCCTCGTTTGTAAACATTGGCTCAAGAAATCTGGGTAAATGCATAAACGCATCAGGGTCTTCGACAACCTTGTTAAGAAACTCGACTATATTCTCGTCAACTGAGAGTTCTTTTTTCCTACAAAAAACAAGGTAGCATTAAAAACAGTAACAGTCACCAATAAGTAATGTATTCGCTTACGCATAGAACTGCTTTCCACCAGATGGCTTTTCATACTGACTCGACATTATTTGGTTAATATCGATAAGTTCGGAAACGGAAGGGTCAAATTCACCAGTAAACGTATCCTTTTTCTCATTTACTTCCAGATCAGCCTGCAGCGACGGTTCTGGTTCTTCGATTTCAATTAAGTCTTGGATATTTTCTTCCCAGATCTAAATAACATTATCTTTCTTAATGTGAAATATAGTTTATCATTATTATACGACATCTTTTAAACCGTATAGGTAGGATATTACTTATTTTATTCGCACAAGCTTTCGATAATCAACTGTTGTCTTCATCAGGCAATAATCAAAAACAAAAGTTCATCATTAATTTCGGACTTACCGAAGAAAGAGAGTCGGCGTCTTTAAACTTTGAAACGACTGCTTTCTCCACTTCATTTAAAACCATCACAGGTTTCGCGTTCAGCAAATCATCATAATTTTCGTCAGGATAATTTTCAGTGTGCTACAACAAATATTTCAGCACATTGTAACCAGACTTCACACACAACAATTTACTTAGTCAGTATTTTAAATTGCTTACCAATAGTTCATCTACAATGCAAATCATCTTCTGTTGCACCGGATCGTTCGTTTCATCTAATACTCTAATAAAGAATCCCAATGCAGCAACTTTCTGCGTCGAACTTTCTAAGAACAGGGATTGTCTAAGCATGAGCTCAACTGTGCTAATAACTGCATCAAACACGACAAACACAGTAATTAATCACAGCATCTAATTACGCACAGTTTTCTTCAGTTTTTTTTCTCTGTACAACGTACCTTTAGCTTTTGCGTCTGGTGTAGAAAATTCATTCAGAATGTTTTTCTTTAAATCTTCGACCGACTGATCCTCTAAATACTCATCAGTAAAATACCTAAATAGCAAACCCGAAATTAAACTAACAATTATTCCGATCTTATGCATGTTTTAAAAATAGTGTTTGTATCAATGTCAAGCTCACCCGCAAATATCATCAGCTATTTCAATCATTATCAACTCTCGTTCTCGAAGTTTTCGAATACCACCAAGTATTATTTTACGACGACGATCCCTTTCTGCTTTCTTCTCAGGAAGAGGGTCTTTCATCATCGATAAAATTTTATCAATAGGCATTTTTGGAACGCGATAGACTCTCCTTTTCGGTTCTTCGTCGCCCATCCCATCCTGCATCATGAATAGCATCTCTTCTTCCGTGAATTTTGTCGACCGTCCGAACATTTCTTTGACAGTCATATTCAATGGTGGTAATCTAAATTCTTCTTGATCAGAATTCCCCTTATTTTCTGTAGAGACAACATTTGTATCCACATTCTCAGAGTTCTCGTCCATTTCCTGTGGGTCTTGCTCACATAATATATTCTCAAACTTCCCTTTACTGTTCGCGTTGATTCCATCGCCTCGTGCTTCATCCTCATTATTTACGTCGAGATTCTCGTTTTTTGAAACCTTTGTGTCATTTGTGGATGAACGATTTTCGTCAATCAAGCTTTCTAAATCTATGCCAGCAGACTCTCCGCTTTCGACAAGACGGCCTGTTGCTTCCATCGAAGATTCCATCTCAAATGCAAGCACCTGTAGGTCTTGGCCTTGGCTAACAGCCTCGTTTTCGTTATTGCTCTCAGCTACAATTTTGTCTTCAGAATTGGACCCTTCGATATCATCTGAAGTACCTTCCAAAGCCAGTTCATCGTCACTTTCTTCCGAAGTAATATTTTCCACTTCCATTGAACCCTCCTTCGACTTGTCCTTCAATAACAAACACTTCATATCACATTCAACTGTCAAAACTTAAAACTAGCAGAGTGACACCAGTGATTCAAAATCTTACCATTCGTTTGAAAGAATTTTAACACAGCATCTATCGCCTGATGTAGGTCTCGCGAAGTCCAACTGGTGGATGTCTCACCAAACCAGAAGAGGCTCTTATTAACTTTCATAACATTTAACTAAAAAATCCTAACTTTTTGAGGATGTCTCCGCAGAATGGGCAAAGAGACTGAAGTGAAGTGAAAGCAATTTTAAAGGAAAAAATTATAGTAAGCCGGCAGAGTGAAAAATTGTAAACACCAACAGATAAGGGAAAGTAGTTTTTCGCGCCATATATGTGCTTTCCTGTTTTTCATGTTGCCCCGTCGATAGGACCAACTTTTGCTGATATGATGATAACTATCTCAAATCAATAGATCAATCAACAATTAAGCCATTTAGTCTGTCAGCAACGTCCAAAATTGTATTATTGGTTTTATAAAAAACAGGTTTCATGGAATGGATGACCTGGTGTAATGTTTGTGACATAGGAAAACTTAATTGTGAAGTTGACACTTTTCACGACTCGGCTGTGTTTTAAGTGCAAAGTCGATCATCTCAAGAATGATTGATCAGGAATATGAGTGCAGTTTGCACTGATAAATAATTTCGTTTCGTATTTCGAATCGTGTGATAGGACAATGGAATGTTCACTGGTGATTCTATTCTACAGCATGTATTTTAACTTTTTACCTCTTCAAATCGTGTATCGTGAATTTTTACAGTAGGTAGCTTAAAGGTGCATGCAACGAATCTCCTGCATATAGGCTTAGGGAGATGTAAAATTAGCAGTTACATAATTGATCAAGACTATCAAGAGATAGTGATAAATGAACTTTAATCTTTTAATCCATTAAATAGGCGGGGATGATAAATAGCTTCCCTGGAATCACCGCATCCTCATTAAACCGATGAAATTGACGGGAGTTCTGGATGAACAGTCATCAAAATAACAAATAACATGTAGTCATTGTCTGTAATCTATTTATAGCGTGGAATTTATTTTTGCAATGCTTGTGCAGAAACACAATATAATGTAGAATGCATGCACATTTACTAAAAGGTTGCCTAACTGCATGACTTGTCGAAAATACAGACAATAGAGTAGCTTTATAAGGAATTAACAGAAGATGATATTCAGTTTCAATGTGAACAAACTTAAGTCCGGAATAAACTTGATTAAAATTAAGTGATCATTTTGTGGACATCAGTCAGTTCATTTTGCCTTCACGCTAGTTGTATTTACGAATAATACATTGTAGATGCATTTAATTCTGAAGTGTTTGTAGTCACCTTCAAGTTAGTGTTACAACTGTCCCTTCGCATTTCAATATTTGCGACAATAATGGTTTCTTTGATGTAAGATACACTCAGCAAATCCATGAAGGTCCAGCATGGTTGGTGGTCAATGGCAAGGACTACTTACGCAATGGTTTAATGATCGGCTTGATCGGTAATCAATTTTAATCTAGCAATATCTTTAATTGCCACACGTCAGTAGTCGCGTTGGAATTTATGACGTAGAAATGATATACCTATAAATAAAATATAATAAAACATACAATGGCGAGCAAAGGTAATGTAATACGTTGATTAGAAGCAATCTCAAGTTGCATGCAATTTTCGTCAAGAAACTTGTTTGTTCGCAAGCTCGTTCTCATTTCGCTATCTAAATATGATGTCAGTCGAAGTTGTTTTCAACTCCATTAAATATATATGTGCTTTGATCTTTGATTGAATACTTTATAAGGAACTTGTTATTGTACGTCTATTGTATCTTCTAAGGAGAATATACAAACGATAGGATGCATTCTTGGAAATTATTGTTGCTTGTAAACTTGTTATGTAGCTCAAATAACTCAAGTTGCTAAAATAGTGTAGTTAATCCAGTAAGGAATTCTTGGCGAAATATTTGTCATCCTACATGAAATCACTCTTCCACTTCCACTACCTTTCAGATTTCGAGATTTCTATAAAGAATCTTCATATCCACTTATACCTCTCTCTAGCACAAAAAATAGCGATTATTGAATTAAATCCTACAAGGTTACAAAATATGCTTGCGAAATCATTATAGTTAATGCGAACAGTTTGGGACTCATTATATTATATATTAAAAAGTGTAGATCAAAACATAAACGAGAAGATCATCTAAGATTAGTACAATGAGTATTCAAGTCTAATTTTAAATCAAAGATGCGTAAAAATCGACATGTTTTCAAAATATTTATGGATTCTGTACAACTTATTTTGATGTTTGAAGTAGATTTTTGCTTAGTACCCATTACCTATGTTTAATTTAAATCTTACTATTTGTTTCGTACTTTATGTTTGTGTGACGGCATTCATCTGGTAGGTTATTACCGTCTGAGGATTTACATTATCTTTAATATCATGAATCCTTCAGTGTCAGTGTCAATGTCAATACTTATAATTTACAATTAGTTAATCAGTCTTTAAAATACTTGACCGCGTAATCTTCTGTATTTAGGTAGTGAGTCGCATAGTTTTGTTTAATTACCCATACTAAACTTATTTACGTAGATTTCCACACGAGCCTGCCTGTGAAAGGTATGGAGATAATCCAGATAATCCTTGTTTAAAACAGAATAATGACACTTGTGTCAACACCAAGAAAGATTCCGACATAGGTATTCACGCACGCAATTTTTCATGTCTGAAGGTCTAGGTCATTGTAACTGCATCCTCATTTGTTTTTAGAAGAAGGAACTGTTTTTTAGCTTATTTGAGATTAAAGAGTACGCCGTAGGATATAAGGGAAGAGGTCTGTATGCATTGTCTTTCCAGTTTCCTTTTTCCTGACTTCTGACGCATCATTTGTTTAATTATATTCTGTCATACAAAATTTGATACTTGAAATTCATTCTTCCTCTTTTCGTAGCTCGTAGATCATATCACAGTGCCAAATTGCAAACAAACAAGAGACATGTAACTAACAGTTTAAATGTATGTATACGTACCCTGGAACAATTTGCATTTGTAGGATGCCATGTGATTTTATTCAATCAAGCAACTCGCAATGAAAGACAAAAACTAGAAGTTGATAGCATGCCTGTCAGGCTCGCAGCTCACCTACATATTAAGTAGTGTAGTAGTTAAGTTTGAACAATCATACTAAATGTAGATTGCTTAAATGGACATTTAATGTTGAACTTTACTAACTAATGAAGCAAGCAAACACTGTAAAAATCCAAAGGAAATTGTGTTCACCACGAATAGTCAATATTAAAACGGTAATTCAACAACGTAACCAAATTTAGTGTTGCAATTAATGTATACTCATCATCTAAACTTCTTTTGTCGTGTTGAAGAGAATACCTATCCTATCTGAACTTTGTACAATTTGTTCAGATGTTATTAAGCTAAGCTCTCTACGCTTCAGGTGCGAGACTGTGAACGCAATTGAAGTACCTTTTTACCTTAGGTTAATGTGAATGTCATTGAGTGAGAGAAAATAGCAATAAAAGTAAATCTGTTAATCCATCATGAATACGGTCGTGAAATTGTGTGTTTAGAGTTTAGAGATATGACGGAGAGTTCCTTTCTACTGCAGCTTGAAGTAGCCGTCAAGAGTGAGAGAAGCAAAGCAACCCTCTCGACTTATTGGAAAAGTGCGTCACTAACTCACAAACAGGCTCCCTGTATATCCTAAATCCTAGTGTGTGTGGATGTGTATACCTTCAACAATACTTTTTATGTGTTATTAATAAAATGAATGCAGATAACGTTACTTATTTGCATGATACACATCCATTAAACTGACCCTACTGCTAGTGCTTTAGCAGTTTACTTACTTTACTGTGGGAGACAGTGAAAAGCATAAAAATTAAATTGATCATGGGTAA
>JAQGBV010002620.1:0-11097 GCA_034698685.1 Isotomurus pseudopalustris | reverse complement strand
AGAAGAAGACGGTGGGGAAGGAAGGAAGGGGTGTGAGGAAAGTGTTGAATGGTCTCTTCTCGGTAAAAGTTTCCATTGAAGTGAAAGTGTGAAAAGGGAATATCCATTCATCACTCTTTGACGTCTCTCCCTTCTTGGCCAGAAGAAGAAGAAGAGTCACCGTCAGTCACCTCAACTCCTCCTGAGGTGCTTAAGCTCAACCTGCTTACTTAACACACACACACACGTCATTTGAATAGGAACATTTTTATTTTTATTGAAACCTCTTCACCTAACTTAAGGGAGGTGTCAGCTTGTTCTGATTTTAATGGTCCATCCACAGACGGAGAGAGTGTGTACTTGTGAAAGGCCTTAATGATTTCTCGGCTGCTTAAGTCTCGGACTCTCAGGAGGACTCTCTCTGCTCATTTGTTCGGGTGTAGTGAGATTTTTGAATGCAATATGAATATTAATGGAGGGAGGAGGGACGACGGGAGGAGAAAGTTGGGTGAAAGTGTTTTTGGGTATTTTTGGGAAAGTCTTTGAAGTAACGAGAGAGAGAGAGTTAAGCTAAACAGGAGGAAAGGAACCGGGTGGAGGAGGTTGGTTGGTGAGTTGGTGGAAGTGGATACATTAAAAGAGATTTTTGCACGTTCCATCTTATGTTTAATTTCCGTGGAAAGAACGTGATTTGAGTGAACAAGATGTTCAAAGGAGGTAGGTGAGTTTGTGTAGGTATTAGGTATGTGGGGGGGGGGTGGGGGTTGTGGGGGGGGCAGGAGAGAGTAGGAAGGAGATTAAAAGGAGGAAGAAGAAGAAGAAGGGAGAGAGAGGAATGGAGTTAATGGATGATCGGAGGAAGGAGAGAAAGCAAATATAAATATATCCACGGGATGGAGAGTTTGGAGAGAGCGAGGATAACAAGCCGTGTAAATTTCAAAAGAGATTTCTCGTTGAATAAATTGAGTGGGGGACGTTTAAGTCACCTCGGAGTGTCAATTGAGTTGTTCGGGGAGGAAGGAGAGGAGAAAGCTGCCGGACACTTTCCTTTTCCCCGATTCTCCCGCATCCATCCGTCAAACTCACCCGGACTGCTTTGGGTTCCTACACTTTTTACCATTTTGATTTTGGAAGGACGGAAGGAGGAGAGACTATTTATGTCGTCGTTGGTGGAGAGAGAGAGAGAGAGAGTAAATATTGGAGAAGGAATGTTTCGCGAATGATTTTGTCAGTGGATTAGATTCGCTTGAATAAATCCCATTAGCTAAAGAAGAGAGAGAGAAACAGAAGACGAGGGAAAAGTTTGTCGTAAATCGGAGACAGACTGAAGAAGACGGAGGAAGTTAAGACGGAAGAAGTTAAGACGAAAGAAGTAAAGACGGAGGAAGGAAGGACGGAGGATGCAGATGTCATCGGTTCTGGTGTTGTGTGTTTTATTTGTGGGATCGAAGAGGAAAGGATTAATAGGTTTATAAATTAATTTTACGAGACTCTCTCTCTCCGTCTGTCCACTCTCATTACAACAGCCAGCCCAGCCACCACCAACACTGCCACAGCAGCTCTCCTCAAACTTTTCCCTTTTTGCCACAACATTTTGACCAACTTGACCGGAGAGACTTTTCGGTTTTTGCTCCTTGTTAATGTTGCCCGCTTTTTGAGGAAATCGGCTGAACAACCTGACGGTGAAGGGAAAGGAGATTGTGGAGAAAGCCAATCTGGGCATGTTGGGTGCTCACGAGAGTGTAAAAAGTGAAACAAGTGGTCAGGAAAGTTTTAATGGGTTCGGAGGAGAAAGAAGTAAAGACGACGGGAAGGTCTGATGCTACGGAACTTTCTCACCCCATTCACAACATCTTGAGGAAGTAGAAAGTGAAAGTGAAAGAAAGTATTTGTGGGGAGGAGACGACAAAGACTGCAGGCTGACCTTCGGTCTCTTTCTTTTAACCCGGGTTAATTGGGAGGATCGAGGAGAGGGGATGAATGAGGTGTGAATTAATGGGGGGTGGGGGTGAAGGAAAGAGGGGGGGTTGGTTTAAAAGGAGAGGCTGTGGATGATGGAGAGAAATCTCGTGAGAAATGCACGGGAGAAAATTAATCTCAGCTTCAATTTATCTCTGTCAGAGGAAAGAGAGAGAGAGAAGGTCAGTCTATAATAATAAAATAACGGAAGAAGTGGAGGACGCACGAGACTCGAGATTTGTGAACGAGGACTCTTCGTCACGAGAGAGAGAGTCTCTCTCTCTCGTCTAATCTCATCCGATTTCTTCTTTCTTCGCACCTGTTCCCCCCTTTCCTCCTTTCCTCCTGGCTTTCTTAGTTTCTTAGAATTCGTCTTAAGATGGAATGGAGACGACGTCTTTAATTATGCGATGATGCTTTTACTTAATGGTTTTTGCAGTGGACGTTTGGGAAGGAGAGAGTCTGCCGATGAGGCCGCTTCAACGGACGGATACTGGCCCATATCTTTGCATCGCTAATAACTCCGTTCCTCCCAGTGAGACAAATTGTTTAGCCAAGTTTCATTCCCCGAATTAACCCGGTTGCATAATTCATGAGGTGTCTGTCTGACTGTGTGTGTCTGTGTTTGTGTTTGCAGGAGTGAGCAAGAGGGTGACGGTGTTTGTCCACTGTGAGTATGATTTTGTATTTGGAGTGCTGGGGGTGGGTGTGGGACGAAGGGGTTAATAAATGAGGCTTTCTTTTAATGTCCGCAGTTCATCCATCGATCAAAGTGTCGAATCAACTGGTTGCGGCTCCTGTGGGGGTTAATGTCACATTAGAATGTTTCGTGGAGGCTGTGCCAAGACCCGCAGTCTCCTGGTTTAACAAGGAAAGTAAGTAGAGCTAGTTTAACCTTTTTGATCTTCTTGGGAGTTAATATAATGGATGGGTATTAAACTATTAATAAGTACTTGTTGATAGTTATGATGAGGATGTGAGGTGTGGTTATCGAGAGTGAGAGGAATGACGGAATTAGGGACAGTTTGGAAATTGGAAGGAGACGTGGGTTTTTAATGTGGGGCTGGTTTCCAAACTGTCCCGTTTTAAGGAGGTGGACAGTTTGGAAGGGTTTGGAAATGTGGCTGAGTACTTTCTCCCGTCAACTTGTCTTTGAAGTGGTGAAAGTTGGGCGACTTTCCATAAAGTTTCTCCAGGAAAGTGGAGCATTGGGGTAATGAGAGAAATCTCCGGGTGTGCTGGAATGCTACGGGTTTGGTTGGAGATGGTTTTGAAGTCGGGTGGCTCTGAGGATGGGGCTGAGGTTCTGTGGAACTTACTTTGGAACTCATGCGACTCATTTGGGAGACATGGGAGCGTTCGGATGAGCGAAGATGTCGAATGACTCCAGTTAATCAGAATGTGGAGGTTAGTAGATTCGTATGAGGAAGTAGATGAATTTGGAATTTGAAATAGCAGGCGAGGAAATAAGCTATACGTTGAGGAAGCTGTTGAGTGTTGCGTGTGCGAAGAGGGTGGCGATGTAAAACAGGAGGAAGACAACTTAAGCATCCTCCGTTTCCGGTTTCTGGAGGATTCCGTTTACGGCTGTTTCGTGGCCAATCTGGGAATCAGCCTGAGCGAACAATTTCCTCGCGGAAGAGCGAAATCGAAAGGGAAATCAGGGGAACACACGTTGAAGTAGAAGTGAACTGATTTCACTTGTCCTCATCCTCTTCACCAACGTTAATTGTGTGTAGAGAGATAAAAGCAACAACAAACAACGCACACTCCTCATGAGGAACATTTTGTCCTTTTGAGTTGAAATTATGACGCTCAGCTTTCAAATTTCACCAATACTCATCATCAGAAATCAAACCAACGAATGAGGCGTTATTTTTGACAAGTGTGTATGTGTAAATAGGAATGCGGGTTGGGTGAAAGAAGCGGAAGTGAAAGTGTTTGTGTGTGTGGGAGAAAGCTGGAAAGTGAGAAGGAATGGAGTAATTTGGTAAGAATGGAGGAATTAGAGGAGAGAAGGTTGACGTGATGGAGGTAATCCGATGTTATGGGCTCCGCTGCACATTCATTCGTAAGGAGAGCAGAAATCAAATGGAATCTTCGAATGGGCTCATTATTAGCCCCATTCTACTTTCCCTTCCTTCTTCCTCCACTCCTTCGTCATTCCTTCTTCTTCTTCGTCTTCTTCTTCTTGTTCGTCCTTACAGAATCCCAAATTACTCCACACACACTTCAATCCACTTCCCTTTCACACCATCATCCCTCTCATCTTCATCTCTGCTAATCAACTCTCATTTACATCCACCCACACTCTCATCATCATCATCAAAGCCACTTATTAAAACATCCTCTCTCATCTGTCTCATACTCTCATCTGCACTTGAGGCTCATTAGTTGTTGCGTTTGAGAAAGTAATCGTTTAGGGAGATTACTTTTTTATTCCTTGAATCTGTACGAGTATTGCGGAGGTTTTGATTATTTGTTGAGGTATTCATGAGGGAAGGGAGAAACTGGAGAGGGGAATGATAAGAAGCTGACTTCTTGTGTCGTTGTGTCGTTGTGTCGTTGTGTGTGAGGGAGAAAGCTAGAAAGCATTATGATAGCGGAATAGAAGGAGATATCAATTCTAGTCCAATTTCACGGGAACAAATTGAGAAAAGATTCTTATGAATAGTTTCCATTTGGTGGGGCGGCTATCTCACCAGCCAGCCACGCAACACACACACACACTCCCGTCAATAAAAAGTTTCGATTTGGGAACTTGTGTTGAGAGAGAGTTGAGAGTTGTGAGAGTCTATTGAAATATTATGAGAGACGTGGAGAAAGTCACAAAGCTATTGACAAACAACTGTGAATGAGGGCGGATGATTTCCACTCTCTCTCTCTCTCCCCGATTCCTCGGGGCTCTCTTTCTCCTTCTTCACACCGAAAAAGAATCTCTACCCGGTTTCACTGGCCCAGCAGCACGAGCATCAGCCTACAAAGCGGATTATCACGGGTGTTAAATAACTTAGCGAGAAGTCGGAGGACGCTACGCTGCGCTTCATGCTGCAGCCACTGCGGGAAATGGGAATTAATGTGGAGTTTCGGGTATTTCGAAAAATAATGAAACATTTGGAGTGATTTTGGGGGGAGAGGTTATTGGGCTGTTGGCTGTGGGGTTATTTTATGATAATGTGACCTCAGAAGAAGAAGGAGAAGGTTCGGAGGAATCGGAGGAATGGATTTATTTATTTCGAGGTTGTGGGTGGAATTGGGCCAAGATGTGTTTGTAATGATTGCCAAAAGTTTGTGTGTGGAGAGAGAAAGATGACGAAGGGAAATAAACTGTTGTTGTGTTTGTCCTATTTACTATTATGATTATCTTGATTGTTATGCCCCGACCTGATGTTGTTCCTTCTCCGAAATCCCGAAATCGGATACCCGTTTTTTATGGGCCTCTCCCGATCCAACCGAAATAAGAAGAAGGAGGAAGCGAGAGGAGCAGCACTTGAGAAAGTGGTCTCTCTCTTCTGTCCCTGACTCGAATGTTCAGCACTCCTTTCCTTATTCCTTCTGCCTTCTTCGCGTGGAATCAATCGTCCAGAAATTATCCGAATTTAAGTCCCGGCCTCATTTCACCCGCTTTCTCTTCATCATTATCTTTTCTCCCTCCTCCCTCCCTCTGCTCTGCTCTGCTCTGTTCCCAATGGACTACCAGAATGGAATTGAAATCCCATTAATTTTTGCAACTGCTCTCTCTCTCTCTCGGAGAGTTAGAATAATTGAAATTGAGAAAGGGGGTGCAATAATTGAGTGGGGGGTGGGGAAAAGGGGGCGGGGCAGATGAGAGACAGATGAGACGTGTTGCAGTTTGTGTGTGATGTTGTTGTTGTGTGTGGAAGTGACGTGACGAAGGAATGTGAAGGAAGGAAGGAAGGAAGGAGGAATTGGTGAAGAGCCACTTGTCAACTCTCTCCTTCTTGAAGACGTCGTCTCCCTTTCCTCCTTTATGCATATTTATTTAAATTGTGGAGAGTCCTTCTGCCCCACTCCACTTTCACTCGCAGCTTTTATTGAAAAACTTACTACTTCGAATTCACTCCTCCGTCTTCCTTCATTCTTCCTTCCTTATGCTTCGAGTTACGACTTGAGAGAACCTCGGAGACTCACTCACTCAGTTGTCTCGAACTCTCGAGTCTCGAGTTAAATGAGGTGTGTGTGTGTGTGGGCTCATTTATAATGTTGTATAAATGTATGGATGTATGTTCAGGGTGGGGGAAAGTGAAGGGAGGAAGGAAGGAAGGAGAGGGCCGCAGGTGTGGAGTAATTTTAATTCTCACTTCATTTGAGAGGTGGAAATGGGCTGCCTACACTCTCAGCTAATCTCTGCCCACTTGTCAAAATTCATTCCGCACTTTCACTCACGAAGTGAGGCGAAGAAAGTTAAGAAAGTGAAGCGGGTTGGCTAATGGGCGACGAATGTTGGAGCATTTGGAGGAGCAGACCATTTCTGCCCCCAGTTGGCCTTAATGTGGCAGCCTTCCGATTGAAAAGTGTGGTGTGTGATGATGATGGCGTGTGTGTGTTTGTGTAGACCAGCCGATTCTGAATAAGCCTGGGAAGGTGTGGCAGGAAACAGAGGCCCTTAAGGACTACTACTCCATCAGAATGAAATTGACCATAGCGAACCTGCGGAGAGAGGATTTCACAGAGTACAACTGCACTGCAGGCAACTCCATTGGGTCGGATTATGCCACCATCAAACTACAGCGTAAGTTGTTCTAAGTTAAGTCCACTTAAGACACATCATTGCGCGTCAATAACTTCCACCCCGAATTCCCCGTTTCTTCTTATTTGCATCTCGTAGAGCTCCACACTCCGCCTACCACGAGGCCACCGTCGACAACAACAAAAAGTCCCGAACTGAGGGCTCCGAAGCACGGGAAGCACAGCAACGGCGGCTTAAGTGAACGAGACTCGAATGGGAATCCCATTAAGCACAGCAAAAGTATGGACAATTTATTTACAGAGAGAGATGCAGACTTAATGAGACGAGTAACTTAATGACGGGGCTTTTGTTTAGACAACAAGAGGAATCACACGAGGACGAAGACGATGAGTGAGCATTTGCACGAGGACGAGTATTTTGGAGGAGCCAGCGACGTCCTCCTCGACGGCCTCACGACGTCGTCTTCATTTTCGGGCACGGCGACCGTCAAGAGGAACGAATCTCCGAACAGAAGACTGGACAACCCCAAATTCCCTGGAGATACTCCGAATTCCTCCGCAGCGTCTTCGCTGACCTTCTTCTCGCTCAAGAGACTCCCGCGTCTTCCGCAATTCCTCACATCCTCAAGTCCCGTCTTCCCTGCTGGACTTCTCGCCCTCGTTCTTCACAGCCTTCTTAATCATCGTCAGCAGAATCTCCTCTTGTCTCTCGTGCCCTGAAAAAGTAGGAGGAGGAGTTGAAGAAATTAAGGGTACAAACAATTAACGGGGTGGCGGGGTGGGGGGTGGGGGGTTGGGGAAAAGGAACAAATAATATGGTGGTTAATTGTAGCGTTAGTTGACTTGACTTATCTTTGCATCTTCATTGTTGCAAGAAATATACTGTTGTGATTTTTTCTGGGGTAAGGTGAGTCTTGAGAATAGTTTACTTGTTATACTTAAAAAAGTTAAGTGCTGCTGGATTTATGTAGGTCAGAGGTTACATATTATATATCTTGTCTTATTGTGGGGGATGAGGGGGGGGGGTTCCGTGGGGGAAGGAGGGGGGGGGAGGGAAGAGCATCCTCATTATCATCACTCAATGTGAATGAAAGTTATTAATTAGTGTTTAGTGATCAATCATGAAGGTATACTACAAATGTCTACAAAGGATTAACACACAACCACTTCCCGAACAATAATAATTAATGATAGTTGATGAATTCTGACGAGTATTCATTCCTACTTGAACCGTTTGGCTGAATGTCTAATTGCTACACTGATAATAAATCAACTTTGTATAGAATCTCAAGAATCACAGACATTTTTTAGTGGTTTCTTCTTTGTCAAATTGAAATGAAAATCAAATTGGAAAGTACAACCTGTAAACGTGTGAAGTATATAAGCTCCCACGAGAAAGTCTGAGTGGAGTTTAAACGGTCCAATTAAATAAGCACACCTGCATTAATTAGAAAGACTAATTAGATAATGAATTAAGGGAACTTGTAATGAGAAGATGAGAAGTAAGTAAGCACGTGCAATAATGAGTCATATTATAATTTCAGTAAAGATATTTATTATCACGTTAAGATATTTTGAAATCCATCAAGTGACTCAGCTTTTGAGTCCAACCGGAAGTAACAGAATGGGTTCTCAGTTTATTCCACAACTGGAAGTAAGACGTGTTTCTTTCTTTCGCCTCGCGGTAACTGAGGTCGTTGAGGGATTCATTTTCGTTGAGAACTTGACACAGTTCTAAATAATATTTGAATAGGTTAAATCTGCAGATGTCCACTCGTGAAGAAGGCTTTCCGACGTTTTTGGCTGTTGAGCCTTGCTTTCTTCCGTTGATTAAGACCTGGACGAAGTCAGCTGAGGAATGGCCTGGAGTTTTGTTGAGGTGCCAACTGATGCTGCTGGGACACGGAGTCTTCGTTCCTAAGCAGGAGAGGTCCATGAAGTTGACGGAGGCTTGAGATATTAATGGCTTTGAATAGTTTGAGTAGTTCTTGAGTAACTCGGGGCTGCTGCTGTCGACGATTGTGAAGAATGTGGAGTGAAATCTGGAGTGAAGAGCTCGATTGATGGACTCCAAGCTGAATGGAACTCCGCTGCCGATGACAATTGAAGACAGGTGAATAGGACGAGGGATTATTGTTCCTAGAAGAGATCCTTGTAATCCAAGGACTTGCCATTTTGCGATTTTGTCACTACAAGACATACACAAAGTTGGATCTCCTTTTCCTGGCTTCACTCGACACTTTCCAACTGTTTGAATATCTTCGTAAATTAACGGTCCTGCTTCTAGCTTTGCTCCGGTACGACAAACAACGGTAGTCGCTTTTTCAGGTGATGGTGAAGCTGCTGCGTTGTCTAATTTTGATTTCTTAGCTGGTGAGGGATCTTCCAGGTCTTCTTTTTCAGGTGGAATAATTGCAGCGTCTCCGCAAGGCAAGTGGCTTATGAACATGTGGAAGGAAACATCTTCGGAAACGCTGAATTCTTTGGAAGTTGGTGATGACGAGGTTCTGAGAAAGATGGATTTTTTATCTGATAGGAATTGTAAAAGTTGGTTGTGCAAGTAGAGAAGGAATCCTCGACGAGCGATGACTTCAGCGTGAGAATCAGAGACGACATCTCCAGTCGGAGATAATTCTTGTTTGCCGAGACACTTCGTTCCAGAACCTAATGATACGACAGTGTACAGTAATTCTTGGGACTTTGGGTCAACGTGAGTTTGAACGATTGCTGCTAAACTTGTCCACTCTTTTTCAGTGGGCTTTCCTTTCTTCGGTAAATTAATTTTGTAATGGTCAACAACAGCAGCAGCCACTTTTTCTGGGTTGATTTTTTTCTCTGAACTATTCATCCTCTCCGAATGTTATTTTCTTTCCTTTAAAGTTGGAGAGAGAGATTTGTTGGCGTTTTTTGGCTTCCCACGACGGATGGAGTTTTTCACTTTCGGATGCAGATTGCGGATTCAATAAGGATTTCGGTCCTTGGGATTGTTGACTGCCTGATGATTTTTTGTTCTCTCCTAATGGAACCAAATTACTGCTGGAATCGGCGAATCTGCCAGGCTTGCTGCCTCTGGCTCTGTCTGGTTTCTGAGGTTTTCCAAAATTTTTGGGAGGCTTGTTGACAAGTTTCCCTTTGCGAAATACGGGTTTGAATTCAGACGAAGAAGAATCAAACTTGGGTTTTCTATTATTAATAGGACGTTCCTTGCGTTTTCTCTCTTCTTCTACGTCTTCTGGTTCGTCTTCACCTCCAACGAAGAAGGAACTCTTGGGTCGTTTCTTTAAGGGTGGATCGGAAGACGTTGTGCTGCTGACGACAGGTACGAGCAACGGAGCTTCCTCGTCTTCTTCCAAGTCTTCTAAACAATTTAGTACCTTTATGCGTACAGTTCCTTTTGTTTTGTCGATTGTTTGAGGAGTGGGTGCAGGAGTTGACTTTTTAGTCTTTACTGGTTTGTTATTTTTGACAGGTTTTGAAGATTTTACAGCGGTTGGTTTAGGTGGCTGAACTTGGGTGGGTGTTGGTGTTGGTGGCTTAATTTCAATTGGTGCTGGTGGTTTAGTTGGCTGATTTTCTTTTGGTGTTGCTGGTTTAGTTTCTGGAATATCTTCTTCTTCAGAAATCTCCTCGCTGCTTCCGGAATCTGCAGAAACTGCTTCAGGTTCTGTTGTATCTTTGTCACTGTTGCTTGCAGACGCCGATTCTTCCGTAGATTTATTCGCGTCTCCAGCAGCCGCTGTCACTACTTTGGGTTTAATTGGAGTAAAATTCCCGTTGAGTTTTGCAGCTTCTCGTTCTCTTAGCTTTTTGTCGGTTAGCCTTCGCTTTTCTTTGCTTTTTTCGAGTAACACTGGAATTTGTAGTTTCCAGTGCGGATTCTTTTCACGATACTTGTTCACATCTACTTGTACAAATGGGTGGTGTCCCAATCTGGTGAGTGCCCTATCTTCAACAGAACTCTGCAAGTTTTGTAAAACTTCTTCTGGCTTCTTAGAATCCTGGAGGGCGAATATTGACACTTTATCTTCTTTCAGGTGCTGCAAAGTAGAAAAGCATATTATTATTATTATTCAAGGCCATCCTTAGCGTCTGTTATTGTTACAAAAATAAGAATACCTGAATGACTTTGATTTCTTGTAGAAGTCTTTCTGCCTTCCGACTCGCTTTTTCCTTAGCTTTTGGGTCAGTTCCTTTGTATTCCTTAAGTTTCTTCAGTTCCTTCGTCAGTTTATTTATCAGATGAACTCGAGCTCTCCTCACCACTTTGCGCATCAACACGATCTGCAACGAAGTAAATAACAAACAACAAGAATTAGAAACAAACACCCACTGAATCAAAGGAAGTAATTAGTTGGTGGGACCAACCATTCATGTTCACGAGAGGAAGACTAGGAAGTAATACTGTATAATTAAAATTACGTGATTGTTTAACTCCTGCTTCTTCGTCAA
>JAQGBV010002619.1:0-11098 GCA_034698685.1 Isotomurus pseudopalustris | reverse complement strand
GATGATATGTTGATGTTGGTTGTGTTACAAAAACTAAACTGCTTATCCGATCAGACAAGAGTAGATGACAAGCAACATATTATAAGAAATCCAACAAGATGCAAGTTCAATTTTGTGTTAAGGGAGATCAATGTGTAGGAATAAAATTATTAATTAAATACATAATTAACACTTACCACATTCAATTCCATAAAACTTTAAAATCTACTTCTTCAAGGGCTTGCTATGTTTTATTTTCAATAATTGTTGGTTAAGCTCTAGTTTGTTTCTTAGGATTACACACATAGTGCAATAATTTGAAGCAAAAAATGTCTGTCAATGATAATGATTCAATTTTCAAAACTTTGAGCAGTGTTGTAATTTACAGACAGTCTACTTGTGTCCTACATTATAAACTGAATCATTACAAAGCATAAGCGAGCATCGAAACAAATGTGAATACAAGGTACAGGACAAAAAAGTGTACACCAGGAAAGGAAAAAGTAATTTAAATTCCTTAAGCTAACCTTGAATAAAACTTTTTGGCGCATTCACTGTAAAGAAAAGGACGGCTCATTTGAGCCGTGTAAATGTCTTCAATCTTATGGTTGTCTTAATCAACACCAGTCCAGCCGGTGCGTTGTTTTGAAAATTCTTCTAACTTTCGGATCAAGGAAGGGTCAGAACTTGGCTTCGCATTCTTCGCTGTTGAAACTATGTCATCCTAAATAAGTAAAATTAGTCAACCTTGTAGCTAAAGACAAAGAAAGACCTTTGCAGTTAAATTTCTTTTGTTTACCAATGAAACCTTCGGCTGGTAAGATAATTGGGAGGATGGTATGTCCTCCAATTTCATGGGAATTGCTCCTCCGTCATCTTGACTGCAGGGAGAATAGCCATTGCCATCTTCTGATTTCTTGAAAAATTCGGCTTTCTGCAGACGTTCAATGGGCTTCATTCGTGCCTGTTTACACAGCGCAGATATGTCGGATCCCGAAAGTCTACAACAAATATAAAACAATGAAGAAATAGTAAAAAAGTGCGGATACGAAACTTACCCTTCAGTTATTTTTGCAAGATTTTTGTAATCCGTTTCAAGAAACTGATCACCAAAACACTTTAAAAACATTGAAGACCTTGCAGATTCTGAAGGCAGTGGAACATAAATCAGCTTGTCAAACCGGCGCAAAATGGCATCATCCAGATTGTATGGTGTGTTTGTGGCTGCCATAACAAAGACGCCTTCATTTTTGGAGTTGACCCCATCCATTTGTACAAATAATTCGGTTTTAATCCTTCGGGAACTGTCATTGTCGTTGTCGGATCTCGTCAAAGCCAAAGAGTCAATCTCGTCAATAAAAATGATACTCGGTGATTTCCTCCTTGCTGCTACGAAAAGTTCCTTCACGAGGCCTTCGGATTCACCTTGATACTTGGAAACCAAGTCAGACGCCGACACTGCGAAGAATGTAGTTGTATCTGTTTCTCCAGCGACAGCTTTTGCTAAGAAGGATTTTCCAGTTCCAGGCGGTCCGAAGAATAGGAATCCTTTGTATGGTTCAGTGTTCTCGAACAAATCAGGAAATTTTACAGGCAAGCAGACTGCTTGTTCGAGATCAAGTTTGACTTGATCCAATCCACACACATCTGAAAACCTTTCCTTTGGTTTTTCAATGAGGACGGTTGACTGGAGCTTTATTGCAAGTTCAGTGTATTCAACCGGGTCTGGTGTAGTTTTGAGTTGTACTTTTGATTTCTCAGCAGTGTCTATTTGTCCGTCGGGTTCACCTGAAAAGCAGTAATAGGATTGTGACATGGGCAGTATGGTAGCCCGTAGGTATCCCCAATGGGATATTAATCCATGGCAAACAGAGTGAGTAAGAGGGAAGAGAATAGCAATAGCAGGCCGGGGTAGCTCATAGGTTGAGCACCTGACCGGTAATCGGGGGACGTGGGTTCGATTCCCACTCCCGGACCTGATTTTTGCATTCTCCGCTCTCTCCTACACTCACACTTTTGTTACAGGATTAATAGGCTTCAAACACGAAAATCAAGAAATGAATCATTATTACTAAGCTAGAGAAAACTCAATTCTGTGATGCAGTATTTCTTACTTAATTCATCTGGGCGAAGAATGATAATCACACTTTCATTCTTTCCTTCACGCAGCGCCTCGAAAAACTTTTCTTCGGATTCTTTACCAAACTTTCGAACCACATTAGTAAAAAGATAGGAAGCTCCCACGGTATGCTGGCTGAAGGTCTAAATGGAATAGATGATAAAACTAACAGCTACGTAGTAAAATCAATTATTGTTGCTTAATTCATTCGAGTTTATTCAACTCACTAAAAACTTTGTCAATTCATCTGCCTCTGATTTTGTTATCAGATCTTTAACTTTTAATGAACTGATCAATTCCACTGTCAAGGTTGTTCCATTTATAAGCTCAACCAGCTTCTTGTTAATTGTTGCCTGAAAGTCGGTCATTTTGGAGCTCCAACGAGCATGGAATGTGAATCCTTCCAAGAGTGCGAAATTCTCCACAGAATGATAAATTGCCTGCAAAAAGGGAACAACAAAAACATAATTCTACTGCTATGTTGATTTTGATTAAACATTTCTCAACATCACAACTGCAAGACAATTCAATTCAAGAAATATTAAACCTCCAAGCGTGCTCGCCACTTCCCACAGATTAGTACGTTTTAAAATACTTACACTTTTGGAAGACAATGTTTTGATTCTTCTATTTAGGACACTTAAATAAAAAAAACAATTCAAGTGGGGTTCATAATGGTGATGAACAGCTGGGATGTTGAAGTTAGACAAGGTTTAAACTGGGTGCGATCTGCCAGCTCATTGTGGTGAAATGTGGTGACCACTTTATATGTGACGATTGAATGTTGTTATAGTTATAATTTGTTTAAAAGCCTATCCAGAATAACATTGCAGTGTATTGTCATTCAACTGATAAGACAAAACGAGGAGACGTACAGAACAATGTTATCATGTTTTGCAGCTTATAAAGAGCGAGTGGTTTTTTATTTGATAGTTCATGTACTTGATTTAACTTCTCTTTACTTACATAAATCATTCTTATCCCTTATATAATTTAGTGAAACACAAAAGCATTTGATTTTATGCATTTACCTGAGTCAGATTACTTACCTTGGCGAGTTCAACGTGGACACGTATGTAATATTTTTTGTGTACTTACTCAACACGTACCGATGGTTGATATTGGACACATCATCTTCCTCACCTTGTTTACTGTTTGTGACAAATACCTAATGATGATCCAAATTAAATTTTCTGATGCATGGTTTCATAAGCTACAAAGCCGTGGTTTCGTATGCTTATAGTTATTCTTTTGTGGACAAGGGACCAAACTTCAGAGTACGGGAGCTTTAAAGATACATCAAGATACTGAAATTAAGATTGAGATCAATTTAAAGATTATGTTTTGAAATAGGTGGAGATTGAGACATGAGACTTACGGAAGCACAAACCTTTGAGAATGAGAAACGAAATGGTGAGTTTAATTAGTTTGGTTGACTTTATTCTTGTCTTGTCCGAGTCATGAACACATCTGTCTAAACCACGTGTTTCAATTTCATTTTTTCATTTCGGTTTAAACCTAATTGATGCAGAGGTGCACCCAGTGAGGTTGGTACTAGGTTCTCGGCCCGTGTGCAGTTCTTCGACATGCATCTCCAACTCACTATATAAGAAATGTGAATGTCAAAGTGAACATACTTTTATCTTCTGTAAAACTTGTGGGATTCGAGATTATGTGACTAATGTGTATTAGTACTGGCGCTATTGTAATTGGGATTTGAGAGGTTCTGTCGTTTGTACTATGAAGTTCATTCTATTGTTGATAAAAGTTAAGGTTAGTGACTGTCTTATGATTATCAGATGTGCGAGCTCTTCTTTTTTTATGATTGTGATTTTGTGAACTTACTTCGACTCTGGGGACGCCGACGGACATTTTGTGTGAACGAGATCTCCCGTGTTTCCCTACATATTCATTTACTGTCGGAGAATTGTCGTCATTTTACATGGATGGAGTCAGATTAGAGTTTTTAATTCTTTCATTTAATGGCATATTTTTAGTTTTATCCTACGGGACGAGTAAGGCCTAAGAGATTGCAGGAGTCAGAGAATTAGGGGATTAGGGAGCACTTTCGGGCAGAAAAAGCTGTAGTTCCAACACATTATATGCAGTCAACTAACACAGTTTAGTGACTGTGTTTTTTAGAACAAATTTCCGTTTAAAGCTTTAAGCATTTTGATGGAGCTTTTTATAAAAAAAGTATCGTATGGGATGCAAAGTGGGATGAAGCCTCCTGCTGGTTTGGATGTTGCAGTTTTCAGTTCTCCATATTTATTTTCATATTAATGTTACAATGTATTTGTATTCAGACACAATATGTTCTGTAGAGAAAAAGATAAACTTGCGATGTAAAATTTAGGTTATGTGGAATTGAAAGCCAGTTGGAATTTTTCATTAAGAAATTTCGTGACGTCGTGGCTTTCACCCCAAATTTCTAGTGATATATCTTGCAATGTCTGTCCATTCATGTTCTTCCAGCTGAGTAGGCTTGGCAACGCGACTTCCTTCAGAACCTTTAGGCTCCCCAATTCCACTGCCAGAAGGACGGCCTCGCCTGCATGCAAGAGATTTAAATAACATACATAATCATTGACTACAAATCATCTTGTTTAATTTATTGAGGCATTTTATAAAGAGAGATTACCAGGCAGCCCACGATATGCCGAAAAAACAGTTTCCTCTGCAGCTTTCCGTGTTTCTTCAACTCCAAACTCCTTCAGCCAGACTCGCAACAGGGGAATCGCAGGTTCCCCGTAGATTTTAATTTGTGAATCTGACGGATCTTCTTCAATATCGGGGTTGTTTGGAATGATGAGTAGCGTCTGAAGTGCAACAGACCATTCCCACTCCGTCAAGTAGTGTCTGAAAATTTCCAACAACCTGCGAGGAGATTTACTTTCTGAAACGAATTCACTGCTCAATTTCTCGTGAAGAATTGGGGTGAGGCCGACAATATCTGACCACCATTCATTTGACACCCCATGGGGATCAGGGAGCCGGGCCTCTAGAATGATGTTCATCAAGTACAACTGAGTTGAAGTTCTTGGCATCCACAAGCAATTCAATATTTCGTTCTGCTGGAGAAATTGAATGAGACCACGAATCCTGCAACGCCATGTTTGGGAGTCCTGTTTGTCTGGACGACGTCCTTCGGTCACTTCGAACAAAATTTGCGACATGAGGAGTTCATTCAGGGATGGATAGTCCCTTAGAAGGGAGTCAAGCTTCTCGGGAACTTCGCAGCATGGCAAGTGAAGGAGGATATCCTTTACACAAAATTCCAGTATTTTTTCTGGGATGTTCTGTTGCAGACGAATGAGAACCTCTCCCCACGAAATATTCTTAACAAGGGGCCAGTCACTTTTATCGGTGGATGGACGAGATGAGACCAAAGATTTCCTCAGGTCGTCGACATTGCCTTTTTGTAGGAAGGAATTCATGTCATATTCTTGTAGTTGTCGGAACCAGTAGCTACTTTTGAACCGAGATTTTAGATAAAGGAAAGTTTCGTTTCTGTCATCAAGGTAGAGTGACAGGACAAATGCTCTACAAACATGCGGGAAATCGGTATCGGTATCTTCGAATCTATCTATCTTTCTTGGAAAAAATTTTTTTAAGTGACAAAGTTTGCCATAGCGAATTACAAATGGGATGAATTCTAAGGGTAAGTTGTCCATCTCGTCCCACAAGTTTCCCTCAATTCCAAACACGGTTTCCAGAAAGTTAACTTCTCTGCTGTCACCGAACTCCCCTTCCTGTTTGTCCCACGTCTTCCGCTCCTCCATTTCCTCCAACTTCTTCAGAAGTCTCGTGTTTTTTACTTTGGGGAGAAGATACCGGAGGGCAGAGATCCCCTCCACCCCTTCGCTGAACTTCCCACATATATTCTCAAAAGTCAACTGAGAGTCAACTTCAAACGCAGTATTGTGTTGCACCTCATTTAGATTTAAATTTATGGTATTCATTATTCGGTTGTAAATAAAAACTCCTCCCCAAACAATTTCAAACTCAAAAGGATTTTTCATGGCGATATCTTCGTTTTCAGCAATAAGCGAACTGAATTCCTTCTTTGTTAGTAACTCTGCCATTCTCCATGCAGCCTCCTTCCAATCCAGCGTGAACTCCAGGAATTCTTTAGTCATAAACGCTCTTTGCATTGCTTCTCGACCCAGTCGATTCTCAACAAAGCTTCTTCCGTGTCGATATAAAAAGTTATGGTGAAACACAATTTCAACGAGATTGTCACAGGAACTTAGTGCATTTGAAATTTCCGCTTCTGTCAGAACATGCTCCAGGCATTCTGCTTCGATGCACAGTAGTTGGACCACCAACTGGGGAAAAGGTTTTGCCCACTTTTGGTTAGATTTGTAGAGGGGGAGGTTAAAGAGTTGTGTACGAATCCACTTGGGGTCTTTCCTGATAATCCATTTTAGCAACGGTACATTTGCGAGAGTTCTATTGTCGGTTGCTGATTTAATAATGTTGTGAATGACTTGTGGGTTGTTAACGTCGACGTGTGCTGAGAGAACCTCATCTCCTGCGAGAAGAAATAGACGTCCCTTGAGGAATTTCTGCAGTTCATTTAATGTCATTCGCTTTCTTTGAATATGCTTCCACCACGCTGCCAGCATTACGAATACCCTGTTAATAAATACGTTTGACTACATTTACTGTCTCGAAGGAACCAATTTTGGGGACCAAAACATTGACAACTTGTCCAAATATTGACTCTTCACACCCATGTTTATTAATTGTCTGCTGTATACGAAAAACCTCAGGATAACTTTTGGCCTTCTATTCTTTGGGGTTTTGATACTTGGTGGGAAATATGTCGACAGTGAGGGCCGAAGAGAAGCGTTATTTGATTTTTGAAGCCAAGGAAAACTAAACTCCTATTGGTTTTGAAATTTTGAGGCCCCCCGCTTTTAATTGGAAGAAGGAAACTTTTTCGTTTTTTAGTTTGTCGGAATAAGAAGCATGCATACACTTGATTCATTGGGACAAAATACGAGTTTGCAAAAAATCAGCAAAATTAAAATTCAACCCGGGTCACCAGGGCACAGGGATAGAAGCAAACTTGCTAACCACTCCCCCATAGTGAATTTCGTATAACCCTTGTTTGAAGACTCTTAAATTCCTGAACGAAACCTGCTAGGTATTATGCTAATCCAAGGTTGTGCGCGTTTAACTATCATCGCATATAGAGGGAGATTCACGAAGACAATACACTCTTAACCCTGAAAAATTTTGATTAGTTTTGGTTTGGAAAACAATTGTTCATTTTGTGGACAAAATACGAGTGTCGACATTTTAAAATAAGGGCAGAGGCTTTCAATTTCAATTGGTGCATTTTAGAATTTTCCATTTATAGCTCCATTCTTGATTTTGAAACATTACGGATTTTGTTGGCTTTCACATAAAAATATATTCTTTTAGTAGCAGTGCATGGTGGAAAGTAATCAAGGTTAAAATTGTTGCTAATATTCGTGAATCACCCTTTATAACCTATACCTCAATTCTATTGGTAGTGTATCGAACCTTTTTCCAAGATAAAACTCTATGCGCTGGTGGTGTGGCTTGTTTCTGATACGCCACTGCAATTGTTAAAACCTCTCTATCACTAACCACTAAGGCTTGAGTGTACAAAATTAAATTATAGTGAGCGGTTTTGTAAGAAATTATAATGTTAACTTACTCGACCAAATACCAACTCAACGGAACAAGATACAACGGGTCACGAAAACTCCACGTAATATAAAGGCCCAATCCGATCTGTAGAAGTTCATTCAGCAGAAATGGTGAATTTTTTCCATAAATCCTGGGCAGAGGCAGCCATATCGGGGAAATAGGTAACCAAAAGGTCGGTACAGGTAGCCAACATGTGGTAAAGGGCAGCCATCCAGTTGATAGTTGAAGAAGCCTTTCAGAAGGAAACTCCTCTTGCCTTCTTTTCAATGCACACATCACGAAAACCTCCGTCATTCCACTATCAGTCAAATTGATTTGTCTGAATATCGCGTCTTTTAGCGTCGTAAGTTTTGTTGGGGCGCAAAGGATACGCGCTTGAAAGAACTCCGCCAGGCTAAGGAGCGAGGGGGCGTTGAACAGGACTAAGTTGTAGTACCCAGTTCCTGTGAAGCAGCGGTGTGAAGGTTCACAAAGTATTCGTGCGTGAAAGTACTCTGCAAAGCTGCTGTGTAAGAAGTAAAGCTCCTTTGGTGATTTTGTAGTAAGGAGGCCGACACTGAGTAGCTCCTCTCGTTCTTTTGATGTAGGAAATCCCCAAAATCTGGGATTTATACCACGCCAACCAGGAACTGGTACTGGAATTTGGTTCAGTGCGGTTGCGTAATAAAATTTCAAATTGTTATCCAGGAGAGATTTAACTCTTTTCTCCGCCTCGTCATTTACGGGGTTCTCATTTTCCTTCTCAACGGCGTGGCGCGTGTGAATCGCAGATATATAACGCTCGTAGAGATCAAACACGTCGAAATAACTTGACTCGCCTTTGCCTTCATTAAACTTGATGACCTGAGCAAAAATAAACAGCATCAATGGATTCACCAGGAGTGATCGTGCAGATTCTGATAACTGTGAAATTGTAGACATGGCTTGCTCTTGGGGAAAGTCAGTGACTTCTGACACTTCTTGCGAAAGGAATCGAATTTGTTGGTCAGCCTCAAGTGGGAGGAGGCGGTAACCGAAGACTCCAAACTCCTTCTCAATGAGATTTCTTAGATGAGGACGAGTGGTGAGGAAAACTTTGTTGAGGCGAAGTGGATCTCGGAGGTCTGGGCGACGGAGGATAAGACTGGTAAAATCCCTGTTGGCTGCTTTCTTCGGGGAAAGAAGGAGAGAATGGAGGACGCCTAGCATTGCCATTTTGTAATGGTGACTCACTTCGTCTAGGCCATCGAGGAGTACGATGACTTTCACTTGACCTCCGGGTAACGCACAAAGCGAATCGAGAGGAAGAAACGGAACGAACTTTCCTAGGAAAGCCTCCAAACTCAATTCAACTTGCATTGGTTGGTCTTCATGTAAATCTATCGTGCTGTTGAAATTACATTTTAAAATGTTCAGCAAACGAGACCCTCGCTTCTTCTTCGTCATCCCTTTGAGTATATCTTTGGATAAGTTGAGGTTAACACGCACGATAACCCGCCAGGAGGGGACTGTCCTTCTCCATTCCTCTTCCAATTCGATTGCTACGACTGATTTTCCCATTCCGGGGGGATCCACCAACCACAGGAATGGTTCGTCGACTTTTGCCAATTCGTTTAAAAGTTGTATATTCTCTTCTTGGTCTGACGTCGACAACCGTCGAATTCTTCTGGGTATTAATTGGGAAGGAGGGCCGTCTGCGTGCGGATTCCACCACAAACTGCCATCCTTTAGACACTTTGTTGACCTTTTTACTCGTTGGATGAACTCTTCACTACCCTCACAGGTAATCATTAAACCTTCCCCATCAACAAATTTTCCCCCAAGAGTCTCCCCACTTTCACTCTCACTCAAAAGTCCATTAGCAATTTCTTCGTCTGCGTAGTGAAGCCCTTCGAACTTTCCTTTCTTTGTGTAGTCCCCGTTGCGAAAACACTCAAGGAACTTCAGTTCTTCTGATTCAAGGAAATTCAGGGAAACGTATGCTGGAAATAACGGCGGAAAGAATACGACATTTAGCATAAGATACTAATACCCCTTTCCCTGGCATATGACTGAATGATGTCTGATTACACGATATAAAGAACTAATTATTAACCATATGGATCGTACATGGAAACAAATTGAAATGTCAAATTGTTGTGATAAATCTCCGAATAGGAGTCTGTGCTCATCCGGTGTCTTAGTTCGGGTTAAGATTTTTTCAGCTTACAAGCCAACAAAAGGGGTGCTTACGAGCTCTTCCCGACAAAACACAAAACGGGTATTCAAAAGAAGCTTCTTAAGTACAGTAAACAAGCGCAGTGTATAAAATTATCAATGAGGAAGATTTTAGATCTATTTGAAATGATGTTTGCCATTGTATAGTTCAATTTCTGCGTTTTTAACCAAAATGTATTTCAGACAATATCCTGGATTCTAGCATGATTCCTACTTACTTTCAACGCTCACTCCGTGCTGCTTATTGTTAGCTAATATTTCCATGCTATATTATAAATATTCGAGCCATCGAACGCCAAATGTCTTGTTGATCATGAAGACATCCTGAAAATTGGGTTTTTTTACTAGTAACATTTGTCTTGGCCACATGTGTCACAAATGACCATAAAAACACCTTAAACAAAATTGCAATGCAAAACTTCATTCCAAGCAGTCTCTATAGCTCAGCCAATTTTTCAAGAAAACTTAAATCGTCCACGAATTTAGGGTTGTAAAAAATTCCTACCACCAAAAATTCCCTGTCCTCGGGGTTAAAATCGACCCTTACGCTTAAATTAGCTTTCATCTAACTCTTCAAGACATCCCTCGTCAACTGTACTAAATTCAAGTAAACAAATTGGTGTTCACCATAATTACAGGGATTCTTTCCGCAACTTAAACCGTCTAAGAGCTGAACAATTTAGAGTTTAGAAAAAATCATAGCGCAGGGAATCGCCTATTCTAAGGGTAAGAATCGACAATTACGTTTTAATTGACTTCCATTTAAATCGTAAAAGCATCCCCCAAACATTCTATAAAAATCCAGCAAATCAATTGGTGTGCACAACAATTACAGTGGTTTGAAAACCACTGGCTACTAATATTCAATACAAAAGCCATAGCACCAACTTTCACCTACCCTGAGGGTTGGAGACGACCCATAAGTTTTAATTAACTTTCATATAAATAACGTACCTATTACCTATACGACATTTGAGCTCCCTAAGTCCACCTGGTCCCAAGTTATCGTCTGAACAGACAAACAGACTACCGAGACCCCTACTTGTCACTCAGTACATTGAAACAGTTCCATTTGACATGCCCTTGATACACATAACTAACTGAGCATAAATCAGACAT
>JAQGBV010002618.1:0-11100 GCA_034698685.1 Isotomurus pseudopalustris | reverse complement strand
TCAACTTTTTGACAACGTTTAGATGTTTTGATATCCGAACCTATCCGAACAAAAAATCGTTGGTGTCGCCTTCACATGTGCGTCCTCATTGATGCCATCAGATTTTTAAATTCAGCTCCCGCCGTTTGCCGTCAGAAAAACCCGCAACTCCTCGCGAGGCTATTCGTGGCGTCCGGCGTCCAGCTGAGTCAACCAGTCAGCGTGACGCCTGAGGAGATTTCGAAGCTGATGATACCGGCTGCGTCGAATTGGACAGAGGGACCTGGCGGATGGATGCAACTCTACGGAACTCAGGAGCTTACCACGGGAAGGCTGACCTTGACCTTAGTGACCTTTTGTCCTCGTCCTTTCAGGACAAGTGTTGCACTTTATCTGAACTAGCTTTGTACACTTTTGTGAGTTCCCGAAATCCTCGTCCTCCTAACAGTCCGTAACAATCCGTCGCTGGAAACAGTTGCGACGGATTTCTTGAACGCCAATTCTGCGGCTGCTCTCCTTTCGGATGCGCGTGAGGCAGGACTTCGTCTTTCGTCATCCGCATCAGCTGACACCATTTCATCCACTCGATATTCCTGCCACACTTCCTCCTCCTCGCACAAAGACACACGATCCGCTTTCGTTTGTTTCGTAGTGCCGACACTGCATATGACCTCGACGTCCCTCAGGTCCCAGACCCTCACGAACGAAATCGTCTTGGCGAAATGCTCCGCAGGTTTGGAATGTACAGGGTGAACCACTTTTATGGGCCACACTTTGGACCCACAGGGCCCCCGACCCTGAAGATGTACGCTAAAACTGACACTTTCACGTGAAAGCCAACAAGATTTCCTATCAGTAATCATATTACAATTTTTGAAATTCACATGCTGATTGAAGTTGTAGTGGTCAAATTTAAAATGTACCCCAAGCAATGAAAAACCAAGGCTTAGTTAAAACCCTAATTTTTGAAACAAGGGTGAGTCAAAGCGTCCATATTTGAGCTCTTGTTACAAAGCAGGATTAACGTTATGATTTGGCTGGTTTTCATTAACGTTTTCACAACGTTTAGATGTTTTGATATCCGAACCTATCCGAACAAAAAATCTTTGTTGTCGCCTTCACATTAAAATTTCTTAAGTTTGCAAGCAAATGTCAAATTAGGTGGTCAGATTTGGTTTAAAAAGCGATTGTAATTCTTCAGCAAAAAACTAATGCTCTAAAAATCATGTAACAATTCCTGAAAGATTTTCAATTGCGTGGGGAACATTTACTTGTTATCTTAAATTCGACAAGCGGTACGTGGAACCAGGATTAAAATTTTGAAAATTATAATATGATTACTGATAGGAAATCTTGTTGGCTTTCACGTGAAAAAGTCAGTTTTAGCGTACATCGTCAGGGTCGGGTGCCCTGTGGGTCTAAAGTGTGGCCCATAAAAGTGGTTCACCCTGTACATCGTCAGTTCGAAGTCGGACATCCGCCTGTATGTCCAAGAATTAGATGATTTTGAGGAAGTGATGAGTGCGGGCCTTCCACGCGCTGCAGTCGTTGGACACCGAAATGTGGGATTATGCAAATCATTGCATGGTTGTCCCTCCGGAAGAAATATGGAGCCGTTTCTTTGAATTCTGGACTTCTCGCCTACAAACGTTTGAAGCTAAAATGGAAGGGAACGATTTTCACCCCGAAATCTACGGTGGTTACCGACCGATAATCTTGGCAATGCTCCAATTTCCGAATCTCCAGAAGTTGAGAAGTTTCAAACGGAGCTGAGGTTCAAGTGGGACCGTTGGATGATTTTTCTCATCTCGTGAGGAATACGAACCTCACGAGTTTCAACGCTAGGGCCAAAAACGGCACTGAATTCACATGCATTCGAGAATTCATCGACGCCAAGACGGATGACGCGCAGTTTTCCTTCTTCATCAAGTTTCACATTCCACAGGATTTCGCCGAAAACGTCTCTTTCGTGTAGTTTGCGAATTCTGTCGTCACCACCAAATCCGACGTTCGGCTGACACTCGACTTCTGTGGACGAGATGAAGATTGTTTGAAGAGTGCGTGGAATATTCTTGGGGAAAAACTGGGTCGCGAATTCTTAAAGCGGATTGTCGCCATTAAATATTGGACACCGTCGAACGATGACACACTGCAGCTGCTACGAAGACTTCCAGAACTCACCGAACTGCGCTGGGTTATTGAGGATCCCGTCAACTCAGAAGAAGTTGCCTGTGAAACTGAAGAAGCTGAGCGTAGAAAATGAGTTACTGTCTGCTCGTCGACTTCCCCAGAATCTCACTTCGTTGGACTTAAGCAGGCTGAATTGCAGAATGACTGACTTCCTGAGTTCATTGGCCTTGCTCAGTTGTCAGTAGTCGCTGCGTTAATCTCGAACATTTGGGAGTCAGTTGGACTCACCGGGAAGAAGAGGATGTCGAAGAGAAAGAACCCGAGCGTGTGGATAACGTGCGCAGGTTTCCAAGTAAGAGAAAACAGACATAAACGGATACTACATAATTAATTTCGTCGTGCTTCATTTTTAAATGTCTGTGTGTTCCACAGAGTTGAGGTCACTCAGTTTCTACGGGGTCATCACTTTGGAGACTGCGGCGGATGTGAGGGAAGTCCTCCTCAGGGGCTTTCGTGTCGATGACCTTCAGTTGGAGCATTTGAGTCTGGAATTCGACTCCGAAGAAGATGAAATCAGTCTTCCCGTGGTGAGACACTTTCATTTTTTTTTTACATTTTCACGCTTCCTTCTCGATCTCCAATCAAATCTGGTGACTTCTTTTCTTCGCTTTCAAGTTGAACGCAGAGACGCTTAAGCGAATTTGTGAAGGAAGACTGCGAACGTCGATAATTCGGGTGAACGTGGCGAAGGGAGTGGCGACTCGGGATGGAGTGAAGGAGCTCGGGAGGTTCAGGTCGTTGGCCACTGCGAACTGGAAGAAGCGGGAGGAAATCGAAGGACGTGGGGAATGGCAACGACGCTATCCTCTCTGAACAGACTGGACTTAACCAACGACGCTTATTCATTACTCCTGACAATTTATGAATAAAGTTCGTGTGTTTATGAGTCAGATTGGATTAATTTATGAGTAGAAAGCATCCTTCCTTCCTCCACTCTCATCTCACGCACTCCACACGTCAATCTTCTAAAAACTCAATTGGTAGGCTGTCAGAGTTAGAAGAATTGTCGACCTCCAGTGAAGGCGACGATTGAGGCTCCAGGGAGTTCGGACCACTTCACCCGTAGGCGCATAATAACTGTGATATTGAGGAATCAAAGACAAGAAATCTTTTATTTAATACATTTTTAGTTATCATTGAGGAAAGTGTTGTCTTTAAGTAGTCTTCGTTAAACTGTCCTCAGTTTTCTCCGGCTTGTCGACTTCCATCTTCTTGTAGAGACGCTGTCGTCCAGCGCGGCCCTCCGTCTTCTCTAGGCGCTCCCAATTTGCAGCGGCCGATGACCTCAACTTCTTCAGCAAGGGAAGCGCCTCCGGAGTCACCGATTCGTTCTTCACTTCGATGTGGAGGAGAGAGCTGGCGGACGGTCCCTCGCAAATCAGCCTCATAGTCCCCTCGTCCATCTTTCACACGAAAACAAAGAGAAGGTCAATGGAGGTCGCATATGTAAATTCACCAGATTTGTTAGGCTGGACATACCACAGCCAGAGGTTCCTGATCATCTCCAAACTGAGATATTGACAAATACAAGTACTCCAGTTTCAGAGTTCGCCAATCGAAGGCATTCGAAATTCCGACTGCCCATTCCGCCATCCTCTCCTGGCTTTCCACTTCACCAAATATCCTCAACCACTCAATAGCTGCCAAAAAGCACCGTAATTGTAACCCAATAACCCTTCTGTACGAAAAATTGTGTTTGTTAGGAGAGAGTCTTACTGGAGAGTCCTCCTGCTCCTCCCTCAAAGTCAACGTCAACTGGCGATGCTTCCAAACCAAAGTCGTCGTCGTGCTGCTGCGTCGTTAACTCCCAACCGATGGACAAAGACTTCAGCCCAGGACATTGACCTCCCAGCAACTTCATCGTTCCCACAAAACTGCTTAAGTTGCACTCGTAATTGTCCACGCTGAGAACTTTTAAGGATTTCGGTAGATTTGCGACTATAGGGAAGTCGACGTTGCCATAGAAGCCCAAATATTCCAATGAGGGAGGAAAGGTGAGTTGCCGTAAGTCGAAGGGCGACTCTTCTGGGCAGAGATGCATGAGCGCCTTGAGCCGCGGAAGGTTCTCTCGCAGCGAAAACCAATCCTCCCTCCACCAGAACCAGCCAACGCTCTCGATCATCGCGAGCAGCGCCACAACAGCAGCGCGTGGAAGGCCCGCACTCATCACCTCCTCAAAATCATCCAAGTCTTCGACATACAGGCGGATATTCGACTTCGAGCCGAAGATGGACATTCCAAACCTGCGGAGCATTTCACCAAGACGATGTCGTTCGTGAGGGCCAGGGACTTGAGGGTCGTCGAGGTCACACGCACGTCTAAACAGATTCGTGCGACGCAGGTCGAAGATCAACTTAAGCCGAGGATCTGCTTTCTTTGTGTCGACAAACTCAGCAACTCTTACGAAGTCATCCTCCACGATGACATCCACACTCAAAACTCGGAGAGTGGCGTTCTCCTCGAGTTGTGCGTAAAAATGATTTCTGTCCGCACGCGAACCTCCGCGATAAGTCTCATTCAGTCGAAGTTCCTCGAGTGTCCGCAGACACGACGGCAGCGGCGAGTTCTCCTCGAGGACGACACTTCCACTCAACTCGAGTCGGGCGATCTTCGTCGAGTCCAACAGCTCCAAAAGACGACCGCTCACCTTCACGGGCTGCCCATAACGATCCTTTGTTCGCAGTTCCAATGTCTCCAGTTTTGAGTGGCACCAGGCGACGAAAACTCTCCACTCCTTTTCTTCTTCCGACGACGCTGCTCCAACAGGCAGAGCTCCCATCTTAAGGCAAATCGCGTTTACTCCAAACTTAGGCGGAGACAAAGAGAAACGTCGAATGGATTGGACGTCATAATCCATTATCACGTGCGTTTTTGAAAAGACGACGTCAGCTTGGGCCTTCGGGAGATTGTCGACCCACGACTGAGTGGTTTTGCAGACATATCGCAAATTGAGGGCATTCTTGAGGCCTCCGACCCCCGAGGCGACGAAGGAGACGACGAGGTTCTCCACTCCCGCCGGCACTCCCAACAATCTGCAAAATGAAAGAAACAACAACAATTGAATCACGGCTTATGGCTTATAAGTATTGCGAAGTCCAAATGAATTGAACGTACGACAACTGCTGATTAAGTACAGCGGAGGTGGCAGTGGCTTCGGCACCTTCTTCGTCGGAGGATGAGAGTCGCTGGAGTTCGTGACCTTCGAGAAGAGCCATTTTGGAAGTTGAGGTGGGAGGAGACGTCGAAAGGGGCACACAGTTAACTCAGTTCGGCACTACAAAACAAACGAAAGCGAATGAAATCTAAAACTCGTCGTGTAAGTAAATTACTAAATACAAATCCATTGCTTTTCAGGGTATCTCACCTGAAGGACCACGTCCACTTTCGCAGACAACTAAATTCGACAGTAGACAAAGAACAATGTGAGTTAGTTTAGTTGTGGCATGGGAAGTTGAAAGTGGAAGAGACTGAGTGCGGCGTGGACGGTCAGTTTGAACTGGGCGCCTTCTCCATGACGAGGCTTATGTTCCAATGGGGCACTTTGACACAACTGCACTCTCCCACACGTTACCCTAACAAACGTTTTCATCACTCACGAACGAACTGTGTGCGTGTGGCGTGTGTGGATCTGGGAGATGTGTCTTTTCGAGTTGAAAGTTGGGTAGCATTTGTATCTCATCTACAAAGTCATCTGTTTCTGCTACCGTCAATCCCACCACAACATTCACAAACGTCCTCATTCGTCGTTATTCTCTCCTTTCGTTTCTCCAAACTCCAAATAATTCGCATTCTTCGACCTTCCACAGACAGCCAACTGCTCAGCAACTACTCCCGCAGTTTCTCGACGGTTTGTACTTCGTCAACGCTTAACTTCTGTTCGGTAAGTCCTCCTTCCCTCTCTCTTTTATTACTGGGTTATTCGGAATTCTGTCCTCATCATTTTGTGTCCCTTTTGTAGGTTTGTCGCCTTGTCTGCTGCACGTCGACCTTCGACACGCACTCCGCCCACCAAACGAAAGAAGGAGGAAGGTGAAGCGTACTGCCTCCGGGAGTCGTAGCCGGGCTACGAACTTTGCTATTTGTGACTCCGCTATTTGGGCGAAAGGAACGGCCGCCCTCCCAACTTCACCAAAGCAGCCGCTTACTTCTCGGCGGCCGCAGAGATAGGCGACGCCCGAGGTATCTTCAACTTGGGACTGATGCACCACGCAGGATAGGGGACATTCCCAAAGACGCTGCCAAAGCGCACGGGCTCTTCCTGCAGGCGGCCGCGCAGGATCCGATGAAAGAATTCGTCGAAGGGTCCGGGGAAATCTTACGGAACTTTGGCGTAGCGGAGGCGTGTAACATCGTCGGAGCGGCCTTCATGTTTGGCGGAGTTGAAGGAGTTGAGGTTGACCTCGAAAAGGTAAATGACGTCACACCTGCATAAACTGGGTTGTTGATGACCTTTGTTGGCAATACTTGTGTTTGTGTTGTAGGCACTCGTGGTTCGGAAAGGCGCTGGAGTTCGGACACTCGGATTCTGCTTTCTCCATCGTCAGTGTCTTCATGGACGACGACGCTCCTGGGTTGTCGTCAAGCTTCGCGATTGGAATGGACTATTTGAAACTCGGCGCTCATCTGAAAGTGGTGCTGGCACTCAAATGTTTCGCTATGGCTTACCTTGGCATGGAAATGTTCAGTGACGCTCAGGAATGGTTCCACTTCGCAGTTCACAACGGCGTCGTCGACCTCGAAGAATGGAGAGCCGAGTTCGTTCGCGATGGACGGCTTGAGAGGAATTTCGACGCGAAGAAGTTTGGAGCTGTGCTGGAGGAAGAAGTTCGACCGAGTGAGGTCGTGGGTTCCGTCCTGCAGAAGATCGAAGACTCTGAAACTGGAGTACTTAGAACTGTTAATATTTCCGTTTGGAAGTTGTCAGCGACTTGTGGCATGTCGAAATAAACAAATGTTGGTGGAATATTCGATTGTGACCCCCATCGAAATTTTTTTCGTTTGCGTTTGAAAGATGGACGAGGGAATTCTGAGGCTCATTTAAGAAGGACCTTCCGCCAAGTCTCTCCTACAGATCAAAGTCAAGAATGAGGCGGTTACTCCGGCGGCGCTTCCCTTGCTGAAGAAGTTGAGGGCGTGCAAATTGGGAGCGCCTAGAGGAGACGGAGGGCCGCGGAGGACGACAGCGAATCTACGAGAAGATGGACGTCGACTAAGCGGAGAAAACTGGGGACAGTCGCACGAAGACTCCTCAAGCTTAAAAGTCTTCTTTATAACAATTAAAAATGTGCTGAATAAAATGCCTCTTGTCTTTGATTCCTCAATAACTCGACGTTTTCTCTAACTACAACTTGAGATCACATTCATTATGCCTGTTATTCTTGTGTAGTGAAGAGATCCAGACACTCCGACAGTGCAGTTTGCAGCCTCAATCGTCGCCTTCACTTCAGGTCGACAATTTTTCTAACTCTGACAGCCTACGCATTGAGTTTTTAGGAAATTGGCGTGTGGAGTGCGTGAGATGAGATTGGAGGAAGGAAGGATGCATCTGCTCATAAATTAATCTGAATCATGAACACATGAACTTTATTCATAAATAGTGAGGAGTAATGAATAAGCGTCGTTGGTTAAGTCCAGTCTGTCAAGAGAGGATAGCGTCGTTGCCACTCCCCACGTCCTTCGACTTCCTCCCACTTCTTCCAGTTCGCAGTGGCCAACGACTTCAACCTCCTGTGCTTCTTCACTCCATCCCGAGTCGCCACCCCCTTCGCCACGTTCACCCGAATTATCGACGTCCGCAGTCTTTCTTCACAAAAATTCGCTTTAGGTCTCTGCGTTCAACTTAAAAGCGAAGAAAAGAAGTCACCAGATTTGATTGGAGATCGAGGAGGAAGCGTGAAAATGTAAAAGAATAAAAAGTGTCTAACCACAGGAAGACTGATTTCATCTTCTTCGGGGGAGAATTCCAGACTCAAATGTTCCAACTGAAGGTCATCGACACGAAAGCCTCTGAGGAGGACTTCCCTCACATCCGCCGCAGTCTCCAAAGTAATGGCCACGTAGAAACTGAGTGACCTCAACTCTGTGGAACACACAGACATTAAAAATGAAGCACGACGAAATTAATTATGTAGTATCCGTTTATGTCTGTTTTCTCTTACTTGGAAACCTGCGCACGTTATCCACACGCTCGGGTTCTTCCTCTTCGACATCCTCTTCTTCCCGGTGAGTCCAACTGACTCCCAAATGTTCGAGATTAACGCAGCGACTGCTGAGCAAGGCCAATGAACTCAGGAAGTCAGTCTCATTCTGCAATTCCGCCTGCTTAAGTCCAACGAAGTGAGATTCTGGGGAAGTAGACGAGCTAACAGGAATGCGTTTTCTAAGCTCAGCTTCTTCAGCTTCACAGGCACATTCTCAACTTTGGTTTCTGTGGGTTTGCAGATTGTTGGAGGTGCCGGACGGCGTAGAGAACCTCATTCTCTTCCGCGTGGCCTCAGTTGTCGGTGGATTCCGCAATCTCCTCAATTTGCGGTTGGTTTGTTCGACGACTCGCTCCTGGGTGGACAATCTCCCAAGGCAGCAAGCTCCATCAGTCTTCTCTAAAGCGGTTGTCAAAATCGACTCCGATCTCTAAACGATTTGTCGCTTTCTGGAGTCGCCGCCCCCCACCGGAGTATCTGCGTTGTCCCTCCAGGTGGATGATCTGCGTGAGGAAGCGTCATTGGAAGAGGTCGATGCGTGGAATGACTTCTTCGCCTTATGGAACTCAAATCTGGAGACTCTGGAACTGCGAAAAAGGAACCTTGAGTTTCCTGTCGTCCTCAACAAACGTCTGTTGGGGTTGTTGGAGTCACCCAATCTCCGTGTTCTGCATCTGCCGAAGAAAGTGGCGATGAACAAGGATTCCAGGCTCCCTGCGTTCTTCTCCTGGATTTCAGAACTTCGCATGTTTCATATTGGCTGCGACAAGAACGAAGGTCAGTTGTTCTCACAACTGCAGGAGAATACGAACCTCAGAATGTGGGAGACCTGCATTATCCAGACTGCAAAGTTTGTGGCTTTTGGAAACTTCATCGATGCCAAGAAGAACGACAGTCGACTTCGGATTACCTTTTACATTCCTATGATCGACTTACTCTGGACCCGGGATCCTTCTGCCACAGAAACTCTCCGCAAGTTTTTGGCCTCAATTCTCAGTTCCAAGTCGGAAATTCAACTGAAGATCGGAGATTGAGTGGATTCGTGAGACTCGTAGCTGAGATGTTTCCACGCGGAGGTCGAGTGCAGCTGCTCTCGACGGTCGTGTCGGTTGGTTCGTGGTCACCAGCGGAAGGCGACTCGTTGTCCCTTCTGGAAAGTCTTCCGCGACTGAAACGACTGAAATCTTTATAGAAGAAAGCCCCCATCAACTTCAATCAACTCACATTTCCTCTGTCTTTGGAACATCTGGGAATTACCGCAGAATTCCCGGTTGGAATTCTCCCGCAAACTCTGACCTCCCTCGTTTGGCACAGTTATGAATGTGACCTCAACGGCCTGGTGAGTTCGATGAATTTGTTGGGAAGTCGCTGTCCTCAACTTGCTACGTTGAGAATCACGTGGAAGTTAGTGGAGGACAACGCTCGCGCTCCCCGCTGGAACTTGGAATCATCCGATGGTTTCTCAAGTGAGACTTCCTTCCACTTTTATATTTATTCATCCGATTCGGTGTGAGCGCAGTTGGGTTGAAATTGAGTCGTTTGATTTTGTTGTTTCGGAATTGAGGAAACTTGCCTTTTGCGTGGAACTTGGGAGGAAGGCAAACGTCGAAGAGTGTCGAGCTGCAATTTCGGCTGCGTTTGGGTGGGGACAGTTGGAGCTGCGAATGTTGTTGTTGATGATGTTGCCCTTAGGGAACGAGCAGTGTCGTCAGGTTTCTCTGGTACGTTGTAAAACTTCCTAACTGTTTAATGTGACCTCGGATGTCCTGTCCTTGTTCTGTCGAAGGTGGGTGACGAGATGTTGAGGGCCCTCTGCAAAGGACCTTCCGCCCACAGTCTGCTCACAGTGACAATTTCGAATGGGGTTGTGAGTCCAGAGGGGATTCCGTGGCTTGAGCAGCTGCTGTCGCTGGCTGCGTCGAATTGGAGGGCGCGAGAGGAGACGGAGGGACGCGGCGGATGGATGCAACTCTACTGAACTCGAGATGGGTGCTAAGAAGCTTCTGTTAACGTTGAACGTAGCTTCCCTCGTCAATGTCAAATGTTTAATTGTGAGAGAAATTAGGTGAAGTTGATTGGCTGAAGGAGGCTAAGAAAGCATCGTCTTTTGTAATTTAATGATCGAATAAAGTAAATGTCGTACTGCTACCAAAGTGTTCCCATTAATTCCGTCAAAGTTTGCATCGATGCGTGCGCAGGTGAAGTTCAATCGGTTCCATATCAGTTAAAAACACATCAGTTCCTTCAGCTCAAACGCAAACGCAATATTCAATCTTCCCTGAGCAGACAGTCTGGAGTCTCTGGAGTATTCCACAGACAGTCGACGTCGTCTGCTACGTCATCATGAGTGGAATATAGGAGGAAAAGAAGCCGAGCATTTGCACTTGGGGTCATCTACTCACAAGTCTTCTTTTATGAGGTGAATGTTCTTAATCTTCTCTTCGGCTGGAGGAATCCTCTCCTTCGTCTCGTCTTCTCACCTGTGACAGTGACACTCATCGTTCCATTTTTCTCTCGTCCTCTCACTCACACACATTCAGTCCGCAGACTCCAGCTTAGTTCGTTAATTGGAGTTGGACCTGTTGGAAACTCGTCTCAAGTTCTCGTGATTTGACGAGGTCGTTATGTTTGCCGATGCCGACGCCGATGTGGGCGTGGAGAAAAGTTGCGTCGGCCGACGTGTTACTTTCGCCGACGCGTTAATTTCGCCGACGCCGACGCATTAATTTTG
>JAQGBV010002617.1:0-11110 GCA_034698685.1 Isotomurus pseudopalustris | reverse complement strand
TAAGTGCCGTGCCTGATTATTTTGACTTTTGTACGAAGGAAAAGAAATAAAATTAACTTTTACTTTGCGCTTCTACTCGTGTTACATCGCGAGACGGGATTTCTTTTGGTTTATCATAAAGACATATTTCATTCTTTCGCCAGTACTTCCGTTTGCAGTGCCACGAGTTCTTTCCTCCATTATTTCTTATCATGCCCAGAATGAAATTAGGATGCATGAGGTAGTTTGATATCGTTGAAATCACTCGCACATAAAGTTGCTTATGTCTGGGACTTTGGTCGGGAAGCGGTGAGACGGAAAATTGCGAGATAACAGAAGTCGTACACACTCTCACGACAAGAGCCACACAAAAGTACAAGATCTGGAAATGACTTGAATTTATTTATGCAACGAGGAAAGCAAGCCGAAAGCCATTTGTTATTCTGGGAGAGAACCACAATACACACCAGAGTGAGTGAGACTATTGAATCATATTCATGAAAATGAATCTTACTTCTCTTGAGGTGGTCTCTCTCACCCCTCTGGTGAAACACACTAACTAAGGGAATATAATGAAACCAAAGCTAATGCATAAATTTGGATGGGCCGTAAATTGGAAAGCAACTAACAACAGAGCTGCTAAAGTATCGTGGGAATAAAATGAGCCATAAATACAACCTTTGACCTGTAATTCCAAACCACTCCCTCATTCATAACAACTTGTGTGTGTACCTAGTCTCTGGACGTAAATTAAATTAAACAAATGGCCTTGATGACAAATAACCAAGAGTCTTCTTGCATTGTCTCACAATGACAGGAGTAATAATTCATGATAGAGTGTGTACAGTCCTTAGTCTCTCTCGATTTCTGAGAGTCTGAAAGTCTGAATATACACGGAAGAATATAAGACTCACGCATGGATCTTCAACTGGATATTTGGATGCATCACTTATAGAAATAATAGTAATGTTTGGCAAGAAAATGGGATTGGCTGTTCTTATCAGGTCAACGTCAATGGACAGATGGATAATCTATTCTGGCATGGAAGTGACTTTAATATTCTTTGTGAAGTAATTTGGAACGCTTGCAAAACAAAACAAACACTGGGTGTAGGTATAATCGCATGCAAAACGCAATTACAAAGGCAGTATAATAAGTTCGTGGAAAAAGGCGTGATCTGTTAACCTGATTAGAATATCGGACAATTGAACTACCAGGGAAGTCCTAAAGATCTCATTTTGATAACATAACAGAAAGCTAATCGCCCGGAAGATTAAGTAATTACAGAAACTTCCAATTCCACGAGAAAGTAATATTTTACTAGGAGATTATTGCAATGATAAATGTTTCTTTTGGAAAGCTCAGCTGGAAGATGGAGTAAAGGTGACAGATGCAAACACACATAGGTAGTTAGGTAGGTAAGTAAGTAAGGAAGATAATAATTCCATCTACCTCTCCGGCTAATCGTTCCACTTTATGTGAGGGAAGAAGAAGAATAGACGAGCAAATGATTAGACTACTTGAATATCCGTAATCCATTAGCCAAGCACAATGAGTCAGAAACTCGAAGGTACTTTCACCACGTTGAGTTTACACAAGGTACCCAATGATTTGCAAATTTTCTCCTCTAATAGGCAGAAATGCTTTAGTACTAACGTTGCACACAGTCAATTCGTGGTCGGTTGTTACGCAAGGACGATGAGAGATCTTTCAGTGTGTACGCACTCAAGAGAGAGACAAACTGTGCCTGAGTGAAGTCACTAAAGATCAGAATTAGATACTTTAATGCCTCCGATATTTGAAGAGGAATATCTCGTTTCACTTTGCTTTCACTGCGATCACTAGAACTGTTAAACCCGCAGAAGAAGTAAGTATAAAGTATATGGACAATTACATTGTGCGTAATGGGAAAGCTCGTCTTGCTCTTGCCTCTCTCTGATGCTGTGTCTTTCCTGTTTGACACAAGCAAACACTGAGGGAGTGCAGCATGAAGATGAGACGAGTACCAAAGTTTCGATGAAAATAAAGATCCAATCAAATTACAGAGAGGAGATCATTCTGGGGAAAGTAAGCGTAGACTAATCGGAATTTCCCATGAAAATTAAAGAGCACACACACAAAGAGAGAAGCAGAGAGATCTCCCTGTGGATGTTTGGATGATATGATATTCCTCTGTGTGTGTGAGTGTGTGTACAACGGAAGTTAACATTGAACCGGTTCTTTTACAAACTCAGCAGATCAGTTTGTGATAGTCAAGTTACATAGAGAATGTAACAACGGGGATAAGGGAAAGCGTAGTTTTCTGTACTGAGCAAAAGTTGAGTATGACAACTTTGGTATATGCATTTTGTAACATTTCTCTTCTCTCTGTGACTCATTGCAATGCAGACAACTTTTTCCAAGAAGTTGTAATGTAAGTAATCACATTCCGGTACGGTTCTGTGAAAGTTCATTTATGTAGCGTCAAAAGTTTAATGGTATCACGGGATTCAGAGGAATTTTTTGTAAATTATTGCTTGGATTTTGGGTTGTATTTGTATGTGATGTGAAGTTACATGAAATATAAATGTGTACCCTCTATGGTTGCATGCAGGTCTATAAGATGAAATCGGTTATTATCTAAAAGAGAAGTAAATTCCACAACACAAAAATAAAAACCTGTGTGGAATGGAGAAAGGCCGAGACTCGAGACAGAGTAGGTGGATGAAGGTAATCACGCGAAGGTTAGGAAACATCATCGATTTCCATGAACTTCGTTTGCAGACCTACCTATCTTCGTTAACATTCTCCCATCAATCAATCCAATGGGGAGCCGTTTCGCGAAATTATTCTGGCCACAACAAGTATTGGCGAAGAACAATGGCGACAGCCGAGAGAGTAGATTCTATGAAACCAATAAGCTTTACTCTATGTACTATGTGTGTAGTTTAGTGGTGGTGTCAGTATCTCAGTCGTATTGCTTTGGCTTTGTGGCTCTGCAGACTCGTAAAATTTTAATCCACTTTCTTGCGCCTGAACGGATGCCCTCAGTGGTCATTATTATAGTTAGCTAAGCTATTGGTATTCTTTTTTGGCACATAAATTCGCAACTTCCTTTCCCAAGAACCACAACAGGATGTTATCTCATAATAGAATATATATATATTTCTCGGGGAGAAAATTCCTTGCGTGCATTGAGCAAACTTGTGCTGAAATAAGCACATTGGCATGACACAAGAAATGTGTGTAATGCAGAAGCAGGAGACGTAGGAGCAGTGGTGGTGGTGTGGAAATTAATACCAGAAATGCACGACTGCTATATAAGTCTCTGCATCCATTCCTTTATGTAAGGAAGACTAAGTGCAATCTGTTTGGATTGGAATTTGGGAATTTCTCTTTCCGAGTCTCGTTGTTCCTTTCGAACCATCCCATTTCCTTAAAAGGACCTACTTTTGAATTCACCTCACACGTTTATCTGTAAAGTTAATGCTGACAACGCCCTGCAAAATATGGCACTTTTACTCCGGTTCAGGTCAAATAGAACTTTTTAACTGCAAAAAGTTTCGAAAGGCAAAGACTGCCGAGGTTAGAATTCTACTGGGAGTTTTCCTTTCAGCACATAAGGAATTCTTTCATCATTCTAAAATTCTAGATAAATTATTTTGTGTCCAGGAGCAGCGTTATATTCTCTAGAGTTTATGGAGCTCCAAGTCTGCAGAGACTGCCAGCTTCTCACAAAGAATGAGTAAAATTTTAATATGAATCCAAATTGATTTGCGAGTGAGAAGAATGCGTGGACTTTAATGGTTTAATTGGATCAAAAAGACGAACATGCGTTTGATAATTACTGGTTTCAGTTAGTCCAGCCGTCTGCTAACGTTGATGACTTTGAAGTCTTTGAACACAAAGCGAATCTCTATCAAAGGCAATTAAGGTTTCCCGACTCCTGAACAAGTTCAGAGGAACTTTGTACATTACATGTTATTCTAAAGAAGTGGGTTCATTTTGCTTTGTTTTGTTTGCTTTGTCATAATTTGGTAAGACTAACAACTAACGATGTGGACGAAATTCCCTGAAGGCAAAGATAGCCCTGCAACGCATCTTCTCTCTCTCTGCACGTAATACATAAAATGTTACTGGATGAAACTTCCGAAGAGGAATGCTTTTGCACTAAAAAGATATCATTATTCTGCTCTAAACAAACATAATAGATGATGGTACATCTTCAAGGGCAAGGTTACTGAAGCATTGAAAGACTTCTGTCTGCAATCTTCTACACGGCGTGCAGCAGCCATGTAATTGAATACAAATTACTGGGAGCATAAAAAATGTTTCATCTGGAGGGATTGCTGTCATTTAGTAACTTGTCTTCTGGTTGTCTCCTACGCTTGTAAAATCTTAGCATCAAATTATCACTCATTTCCATGTTCCCCGTCGATCTCGCAGAGAGTTGGATTACAACATTTCAACTTAACTTATGAAACAAGGTTGTCATAATATTTAGAGTTCTGTCCAGTTTGAAACAAACAACCTGGTTGTCTTCTTTCTGATTGACTTATGCCATAAATTAGCATGGAATTGCACGGTCAATTAAAGCTCTTCGTTTTCTTAGGATTTCATGGGAGATTTGAGATTACTCTTGATTGTATTATTGCATAATTTATGATTACATCTGAGGTTTTACTGCTTTCTTTTTCTTTCCCATGAAAACTCCCACGTAATTCTTACCTTCTCATTATCATGTCATTACTACACAACTGCGTGAGTTCATCTAGCGTTTACCTTTGGGCTTCTTTGCTTTGCCAAGAAAAGTAGCCTTCTCATATAACAATAATTTCCCCTGTATTTTTTAACAAGTCCCAGTAGCAGCATTATTGAAGAGACTGACAGTCACACTTCATTTCTAGGTTGGGCTCGGGCCTCGTGGGAACGGGAAAATCATGAACAATACATTTATCATGATAGCGATAACACGAATTAGAGCAGTTTCTCCTTACACTAGCAACTGGAACAGTTCGTGTATCATTCTTCTCAGTAAAAAGCAATAGGTGAGACCGGTGAGAGTTTTGAGACAATTTTTTTAAATCATGCAGCAGCAGCACGTATCTCAACACTACCTGCCTGGGCTTTATCAAATTAAAGGCTGGTGTGTAGTGTATACTCTCCCTGCAACAGGAAACTCGTGAAGAAGACAAGAAGTCGTAAGACTAAAGGAGGAGTGCCTTAAAGAAAATCTAATAAAAGTAAAGACAGTTTACCTCCAGGCTTCCTCCTGTGACTCCTAAAATTCGTTCACACACAATTTTGGAGAAGGAAATGATATGACAATAAATACCCTAAAAAGGAAATTATCTTTCAGGCTATTTTGAAACTTTTAACATACACACGGCACAGGGTTAATTTAATACCAAACTCCAGTCTAACGTCGTCTCTATGCCTGAATAATTAAAGAGAACAAATTAAAAAGGCCCATCCACCTTGCATCCTTTTAATAGACAATGCACGCAGACAGGAACACAAGGAGGTTAAAAAGCAACAACTTATTACACACCTGAACTCTCTGTGAGACCGGTCCCTTACTTCAAGTGTCTATTCTACTTGCAACAAACTCACTATCACACAATTGTTATGTCTTACTAATAGCAAAGAACGACTCCTTCAGGATGCTCACTGCAGTTTTTTACCTCACAAAACTAAATATAAATCTGGGTAGGACCGGATGTAGCAGAGGCTAAGTTGAGAAACTTTTTTCTAGCTTCAATTAGAACCAAAGGTGGTTGCTGATGAAGGAAGGAAGGATCTCTGTTTAAACAGGTATAAGTCCAGGTGGTCAGTAGCAGGTAGCTTATCTTGTGAAATGGTAATGAGCAGTATGAGCATCCAGGAGGTGAATGAATGCGTAGGAGAGCTAAAGGTTACTACATTAAGACGTATGTTATGTTCACCGGAAACTGCCAAGAGAGTCTTGTAATAAGACATGTTCATGCATATCGGTAGTGATTTCATATAGGAAATATCTAGAGTAAAGCATGCATATTTAGAGAGGAGTATATATAGGTATGATGGTATTCATTCATTCATGTACCACGCGATAGAAAGATTGTGCCAAAGAAAACAACGGAGCGATGCTATTCATCTTCTTCCTAACAAGACGATGTGATTCACAAGCTGTTCAAGTTTGCAACATATCAAGACTCAAGAGCAAGCGGAGCTAATAAATGAATCTAACATCATCTCAGGCAGGCCGCAGTCGTGGTGAATGATGCACCCTGGAATAATCTGATTTGCATATGATGAACTTTAACTTTAAGTGGAAATTCAGGTTTTCTCCAGTCCACCTTTCACTTCAAACGAGCATCCGTATTAATTTAAATGAACTCGAGAGCTCTTATGCAAGAAGATGGAGGTGGAACATACATTTCAACACAATAGGAGCTTTTCGAAACTAGGAACATACCTTGGTTATTAGATTTCCAGATACGGATTAGTTTTGTTCTAATCTCCAACCACAACTGCCTTTGTTACTCAACTTCTGTGTGCCAAACTGCCTAAGCACAACTGATAACAAAAACATGCAAAGGAAGGTTTCTCCAGTATTGCACAACAGATTACAAAAGAGTCAGTAGCTTCACAAATAATAATAATAATAATAGTCCTCTGTACCAGTACGGTTTCTATTTCACATGTAAACAGAGACGTCCCACAATATAAACTGGCAGGAAGAATTTCACTGGAGAAAAGTCCTGAAATATATTTACGAACTAAAACACCAAATTCAATGCTTGAAATAAAGGCGATCAAGTTCCAAAGGGTCAATAGTCACTGGAAATGCAAGACAGCTAATACTTTATAATATGTATCTTGAATCTTCAGTTGGGAAATGAAGCAATTATTACTCAAGAATTTCCCATAGTAAGTGATAATTATAATTGCACCGCGGATCGAGGAGGAGGATAGAATTTCTGGATGAATAGGAGACACTAAATAATAAACTGTGTGTACGTGTGTTCTTAAAAGTTGCTCTGTAAGACTGATCGTTTAATCTAATGTGAGATTGGCAAATCCATGTTTGCAGGCAAAAAGAGGTACAGATTAGTAGAGAAGGATCTCTGCAAAATCTCTAGTCAGTCAGTTACATGAGAGATTGGCTGTGAGGAGCTCTCGAGAATGTTTCTTGGATGACGAATCCTGAGGATGACGAATGAATCTCTCGTCGAGATCCAATACTACTCATTCGCTCTTTTAATATGCACAACGAGCGAAGTCTTTTGAAAGGCTTTTTTGCACTTATACTCTCAAAGGGTGTGTAGTTAGTTGTGTAGTGTAGTAGAAAAGTATGCTAATCTGTAGAAGGACTGCTGCAGCTCAGCTATTGCAGAGCAAATACTCACTGAAGTGAGGTCTGTAGAGATTATGAAAAGTATATTTGCTTTTACTCACGGATCTTTAGACACTTTACTCATCTTAAGTGAACTTTGATTCACCTTCTTTTAACTTGATGGAATGACACTGACGCTTTGAGAGAGATAATGCTCTAGATAGATATGGGAGGAATTAAAACTCGAATGGGAACCTCAGTTATTAATGATGGTACTTATGTCTTTTGTGAGCTTTTATCTGTACACGAGACTCACTCGGACTAAAACTAAATCCATGAATGCAGTGTGAGTCGTCTCAAGTTACAAATAATGTAAAGGTAGTAAGTAATAATAATCGAAATCCCCTACCCGACCGAAGGGCTACCTGTGAATAGGTATACGTAATACCGAGTACAGAAATACAGCAGGGCCATGTATGTATGTATGTATGTAAGTCATGAAATGTGTACGAATTACTTCCAGTTCAGTAGTGTGATTAAGGTTGAAGGTATCATGCAATAATATGCGTGTAAAATACATCAACCCCAACTCTTAAGCCAAGAGCCACTAAACTCTTGACTGGTACCAAACTACCAACTGACGACCAGAGCTACCAGGAGCTCCGCTGAGTATTAAGTATAGCTTGCATAAGGCTTACATTAATTTACACAATGGGGAATACATGTTTAGTTTCTTTAAGTGTAAATGGAAGGAAGAGAGTTGCATTCGTACCTGAGAAGAAGGTGGTTGTCATCGTGGTCTTTGCGTCCATATAAAGTATAACCCCAATCTACTCGTGGATCAGGCGATGAGTCATCTTCCAAATTCAATTCCCTGAATGCAACAAAGTTTTCTGTGTGTACTTTCCAAGCTGTCTTCTTGATACTTTCATATGCTGTCTGCTGGGATGATTTCAGAAAGAGTGGGGGAATCGTTTCTTTACATCCAAAGTAAGAAAAGTAGGGAGAACGGGAGAAGAAACACTTTGGTGGGTATTATGAGCAGCACACACTACTTTGGACCACTGGCACCGGATGCTGTAGAGACTTGCGAAGGGAGGAAGATGTGACTCAACTGAGGAGAAAGCCAGACTAAAAACCCGAATTTATATGCCAATCCGCTATCCGCCCTTCGCATTTCTCCTTCAGACCACAACATCCATTAAACACTGCATTCCACCCGCGCCGGGTCTCCCGCAGGAGCAATGAAGAGTTTTAATGGTGGGACTTCTTTAAATTGCTACGTTATTTTCAACGATATTCTTGAATCCTATGATGCGAAGAAATAACGATGAACGATTCATAACTAGTGTCTGTTAGTACGTACGAAAATCCATCGTAAGTAATTTATTGGATCGAAATCAGATGGATATAATTATATTTATATAAGTGTATACTTATAGATGTAAAATTTACTTAAGTGGTAGGTTGAAACTTGTCTAAATACTAACGACGATACACATAACAAAGTTAATATATTTGTAGAAGAGCATCCCTCAACATTAGAGACATCAGACATTATGTACTTGTAATTTGTATGTAATGGAAATTATAACACTCCTACAGAGGAGCTTGCTCGATGATAAACTATTTAACAACTTTGTTTGGAATACGATAACTACCAATTCATTAAGAAACTGTAAGATTAAGAATAATTAAAAAAACTACATAGCTCACTGTAGGTTTTACCAAAGTCCATTGTTATGCCTGTTATGGTCTGTCAACAGAAAACCTCCAATTTACTCGACGTCATCATCGTTTCTGTCATCTGCAGAAGGTGACCGATCTCCATTTTTCTCAACAGACTTCGAACGACTGCGAGAGCTTCGAGCATCTTTACTGGCGCTTCTAGAACGACTCTTGTCCCTGCAAGTTAATAAGTAAACACTTAACTTTTGTTTTACCGTATACATTCTCACAGCCTTTGATTCAAATGTTTAACTCACCTAGACTTTGATCGACTGCGGGACCGAGACTTCGATCTTGATCTGGAATCTTTCTTCTTGCTAGGAGACCTGGATTTCTCCCTCGAGTCCCGAGACCTTAAACATTAACAGTTTTGATAAGCACATTGTCTGAAATTATGACTCAGAGCGTTAAAAAGAAGATTCGCTCAGTATAAGTTGGGGGGTAGCATCAAATTGTCTCAGACCCGAAAGATAGTCATCATTTAAAAAAAAATGAAAAGTTGACCAAATGAAAACCTCAAGACGGTAAACTTACTTGGATCGAGATTTAGATCGGCTCTTGCTTCGTGACTTGGACTTGCTCTTTGACCTGGACCTAGAACGAGATCTGGAGTCACGTCGTCGGGATCGAGACCTTGAACGGGAACGGCTGGAACTTCTGCTTCTTCTAGATCCTCGTCTTCCTCTATCCTCTACAAGCCTAACACGGCGACCATTTAAGTCGGTGTCATCTAATTTGTCCAAAGCAGCTTTCATATCAGAATAGCTAGCAAATTCCACGACTCTGTACAAATTACAATTGATATAATACTTAAAACTTTGTTCAAAAAAGATTCATTTTATTTCACTATTGTAAAACTTCGACTTACCCTTCGTTTCGACGTTGCTTGTGAGCATCAGCGTAGGTAACTTCTCCTGCCTGTCTCATGTAGTCTTTCAGATCCTGAAGGTAACAAAGAACTTAATTTAGGTCACCAGTTAGTAAACCTCCTTCCACAACATCCGCGAGCGAGCAGCCCCCCAAACGTCGGACTCCACAAAGGTCTCGTACTTTCTGTCAGCTAAGCCAGGCTTGATCCCCCCACTGTTCCCACCCCCAAATCACACCCACGAAGGGCCAAAGAAAATGGTTCTCGCACCGGTAGAAATACTATCGTTTACGCCCAACGTCAAAGGATGATGACCCCATCCACAAAAGAGTTGAAAGCTTTTTCGCCCAGAAATTGGATGCCATTGGTCATTCATGGTCAAGTGTCACACTGGTCTCTCGTGACGCTTTCTTAAGGATGCTCAGTAGGTAGGTCATTCATGGTCATGTCACTGCGCACGAATCTTGTGATGCCACAGAGACAGGAATGGCCACCAAATCCTCTCATCAAAAATCACCAGGAGTACACAATGGCAGCGTGTACGCTTTCTCAAGTCATGGACCGGGATGCTCTCTAACTCTATCGAGGCTGACCCTATCTTTTGGATGAACTGGCCACCAAAGGAAGGATGACATGAGTGTAGTGAGTCTCCTACTTCTTTTGAGAGTAAACCCAGGAGGATTGGTTCATCTTTCCCACACACTGACTCGTCATCGTCATCATCGACATGGTATGGCACAAGGGGTCTTTGGGCATAAAAACAGTGTCAACTATTACTTTACAGAACTTTACATTACTTTCAAATACGGATTCCAAAACTTCAACAAAACGGCTTTGTAAACTAATTTAGATAAAATCCTATCAGTATATAAATATGTCGTTGTCATCGGTGGCACATTTTTCTTCAGCTTACCGACCAGTATGAGTCTCGAAAGGATGGGAAGAGATGGAACTGTGAGACTAGCCATGGTTAACACATGCCGTGCATGACCACTCCATCGACGGCATGGACATTGAACATTATGCTCGTTTGTATAAAAGATAAAGAGTGAGATAGTAAAACTGTTGAGCACTTCTATACTGAATGTGTACACAAGTGTACATGGACTCCTAACCTGACTAACAGTAGGACTATACATCGCAGTAGAAAAGCGATAATGCAAAAAATTCAAGTCACAACTTACCTGCCATGAAACACGGCTTGAAAGGTTTTCCACGATGAGTCTGTACTCCGTCCT
>JAQGBV010002616.1:0-11112 GCA_034698685.1 Isotomurus pseudopalustris | reverse complement strand
AACTGTCCCCACCACGCAAACGAAAATCTTAATCGCATTCGCATCGCTTGTTCCAAGTCTTGTTAGTTTAATTCTTTAATTAGAATGTTATGCTATTAATAAAGTTTCTAATTTATATCAACATCAAAATTAATGGTCTTCAGGAGGCAATGATTGGAATTCAATTAGCAGTGAGATCTTTTATCTGTATTCTTCTATTGTGGTCGCACCATAAGCATCATATCCGATGAATTCATAAATGTGATTTGATAGCATGTGTCTTCTCAAAATCCGTTTTTTCGAATCCTGCTAATTCAGATTCGACTGCACTGATAATTCGTACTAAATCCCACGGAGCCCTAATATCAAATATAAGTTACAATCAGGTATCATGCACATGCAGGTGCAGGTGCAGGTTCATCAAATTAGAGAGAGGAAATACATTCGGGATCATCCGTTGTGCTTTTTGCAATTAGAAGTAAAAGTCAATGAAGGCGTGGGAAAATAAGAGACACATAAATGACGCTGTCGGTCTCTCCTCGTAGACTCGTCTACCTTTTATCCTCCCTGCGGGTTCAGTCTCTTTAGTTGTTCGTAATTCAATAGGACAAGTTTTATTTAATAGTAGTTTTCCGTCTTCACATGACGTAAGTGACCTAGCATTTGTAAACCTGACCTCACCTAAGACCAGCGAAATGAGACGGTAAAAACTGGGATTTTTATCCCATTTTGTCGCTTCATCTACAAAATTCCCCAGCAGCCGTCGAGTTTTTAATTATCTTATGTAAGAACTAGTTTTCCTGATTATGCAATAATTCGTTTTTGTTATTGCAGGCTAATTTGGAAAGCACATTAGATTCATTTCATGCCCTGCTCAGAGAATGGTGGATTCGTTCTTAAAAGATAAAACTGCTTTAATTCTAATTTCGTCGGTGTAGCGAGAGTCTGAAAATCTTGTGTGTGTTTAAGTTGGGCCTTCATCAATAGAATTAAATATGGAAGAGAGTCATGCGGAGTTATTGAATAAGTTTGCATCTTTCCGACTTCCGGAATGGGGAAATATTTTTGGTCCTGATGGAAACTACAGCAAGAGTGTTTTTAGGAAACTTGACCGAATTTATTGTCCCGTGAGTCCCACCTCGTTTCAGTTTGAGAACAATTTTCCTTTGGCTGAAATTGTAGACTTCATGTTCTCAAATTGGTCAATTATCTTTGGAATTGGTGCGCTGTACTTGGGAGTTATCTTTGGACTTAGGGAGTTTATGAAAAACAGGAAGCCAGTAAATTTTAAGTGGAGTCTGTTTTTCTGGAATGGGATTATGGGTCTCCTTTCGTTGGCTGCATTTTTTCGAGTGGTTCCTGATCTGTGGAAGTTTGTTGGAAGGGAATATGCATTCTATGAGTCTTTATGTATTCCGTGAGTCTCCTAATTCAAAGACTGTTTTTCCATTTACACTGAAATAACTGAAATGACCGGTATGCACGACTGAAATAATAAGAACATTATAAATTGGTGCAACTTTTAGCAACTACACGGCAACTTTTGGATTCATATCAGTCATGTTTACCATTTCCAAGATTCTGCAGCTCGGTACGATTTAAAAAATAATTTTTGATGAACTATTAATTACCATTTTTCATTTCTTTGTGCCTTGCAGTGGATTCATTATTTGTGGTTTTAAAGAAAAGACCTTTGGAAGCTATCCATTGGTAATTAAAACAAAACATACGCAGACGCCGGTTCTGAATTTTTATAATTACTTATTTGTAAAAGGTTCCATCACGTGTACACTTTGGTTGCCTCATGGATCTCTCTGCCGTACATGGAGCCTGTGTCTCGCTACTTTATTGCCCTTAATTTTGGAGTAAGGATTTATTCTCTCAAAGAAGGAGTAAATTGTAGTATTGTAATTAACTAATTTTTTTGTAAATATAAATATGGAATTCCAGGAGCACAGGTAGGAAGGAAGGAATGGAATTACATGGGCCCAGGAGTGATTTATAGTTTTATAATTATGATTTCGTTCTAACTTATGTTCCTTCTTTCAGCTTGATGTATCCGTACTTAGCTCTAAAAGCTGTTGGGATTGAAGTTCCTCGGAAAATAGCAAAGTTTATTGCAACGTACCAAATTGTGCAAATGCTAAGTTGCATGGTAGTTAACATTTCATCAGCGTACTATTACTGTGAGTAAAGATTTGTGTTAAGTTTTCTTTTACAAGTTTTGATGTGAAAGATTTGATTTTGTGTGCAGTGAGTGGAACACGATATTGTCATCGTCATCCAGTCAGCCTGGTGTTTTTGTTTGTTGGTAACGTCATATTTGTCGGACTATTCGGGAAACAGTTCACAGACTTGGTACTCAGACCGAAAGAGAAGGTTAAGTAGAAGTAATTGTTGGAATAGGAGCTGAAGATTATTTGATTCAAAATGTGTCTGTTTGTTTATTTGTGTGTATGGAGTATGAAGAAAGATTTCAAGAAGTTAGTAAGTAGTTTGTGTACAGATGACAAACAACTTTGCTTGCTTGGCACAACTAATTCGGTGTGCTTTTACATGAAATGTGTCTTTTATGCTTACTTTGTAGTTTGTATTACAAATTGGACTTTCGTCGTAAAACAATTTCTCATCTGGAATAAACCCATATTGAATTATATTTTATACCTTACTGCACTTTATATTTGATTCTCATTTGAAGTTGAAGGAAAGGGAAAATGAATTAAAGAAAAAAATCAGTCGAGGAGCTTCCATAATTTATTATGATAAATTCACTAACTGCCAAATGAATCGTTTAGGGAATACCTGAGTTGAAGTCTCAGAAGGAAGTCTGCGCTTGTTAGACCGAATGTAAAAGTGCACAATAAAGAAGATAAGGCCCGTACTCATTCTAATGACTAGAAGAATTTAGAATATGAGTTTAGAACTTGAACAGCAGCTATTCGTGCATTATTAGTTTCAACATTGCATCAGAAGTTGAAGTTCAAAGGCACACTTCTTTATATAACTCCTTCCATTGGCATATTAATAACTCATCAATCACTTGAACATCTCAACATTCTATCGACATGAGTATCAAATCAACGCAAATCGCCCTTTTCAAAATCTATCTTGCTCCTAAACACCACCGCAAAGAATTTGCTTCGGGAATCCCTTTGGGTAATTCAGGAAGCCTCTACGGCCGTGCATAAATTTATTTGTTGAGTTCCCTACACTTGACGCTTGATGATATATTGTTCGTGAAAGTCATTTCGACTGCTGTGCTGCGACTTTGAAGGGACCCGTATCACCTCCACCGCCGAACAAACTATTCATCGGAGTCATCGACTACTCGCCTCTTCGACGGTCGACAAAAAGAGACCCAGTACACAACTCAACGAATGGAAACCCAGACGAATGAGTTCCACAACGAAGCTTCAACGTTGCGAGGTTCATTCCTCCAGTGATATGTTCTTGGCATTCTTCGTTGACACCCGAAATCTATAGATACTCAACCAACAACAAAAGCAGAGAACAACAACGCCTGTAGGTCTTGGAGGATTGGAAGTTTGGAGACTGACACAGGATTCGTGTGACTCACACCTCACGCTCAACCAAATTGAAATCCAAGTTTTTCGAAGGTATTCATACTGCCAGTGGTCGTAAGTACATAGGGTGAGTGAAATATTGGGTACTGTGAATCGTCCTGAAGATAACCCAAATCCTAGTCAAGTACAAATTACATTGGGTTTCTCCAAGTTCCCTTTACGAAGATGATCCAAAGATGTTCTTCTTGAGATCAGACGATAATCATCTCCCAGAAGAAGAGACAGTGGCGGTTGGAAATATTCTCCTGACTATCCTCCAAGTGACATTGCGTGTCGTCGTCTTCAGGAAGTTCCTTTCTCTCATGGAGACGCACTGGAGGAAGTTCCTTCTCCTCTGGTTCCTCTTCACTTTCGCCCTATTTGTCCTGGAACTCCTCTCAACCGCTCCATTCGATCAGAAGACTCCGTTGACCCCCACCCAACTTGTCCTCCTTCCGCCTCTCCTGGGCTTCTTCGCGAGCGTCGAAGTCTCCTTGTTCATCTCCACCCTCTGCTTCCTCCTCGACCTTTGGATGCAGCCAGCTGAAGTCCTCTGGGACTTCTTCGTCAACTTCCAATGGGTTGTAGCCATTTTCGTAATCCTCGTTATTCTTGGCGCACTGAGTGAAGGTGTGTGAACAGAAGGAACCGAAGGACCAAGGCATCAACTTACTTCTAAAACAAAATGCTAACTTGTAATTGGTCTGTGTCTAATAGTGCAATTAAATGTATGCCATCTTATAATAAACAAAACTATGTATGCCTGTGTACAACAGAATGTAAAAAATTAATTCACGAGTAGTGAATCATTTCCATTGTCATTCATATTCATCTCTGCTCGCCAATGAAGTTCATGAAAGTGGTTCAATTCGAATGCTCTGCTGCGACTCTCTAATGTCGGTTGAATTGACTTTTGAAGGGATCCGTGTCACCCCCACCGCCGATGACGCGAGTGACGTAGATAAAAGGGGAGTTCAAGAAGACGTTCAATGTTTGAAATATGTCTCAAGACGACCAGGGAGAGTGAGGCAGTGAGAGAAACCCGTGAATAAAGGGGAAAGTGAGACACACCGTTTAAATGGGAGGGCGCGAAAGTTGTACTCTTGTTTTCAATCAGTTGTGAACTGCTTGACACAACTCAAGCGGAGATGGGTCGAGTTCGACGTACAGGAGGATTTTCGTCGACCGTGAAGTCTCGAAGTCTTCCTCCAGCTTGTGTCATTTGTGGCGGCACTGCTGCAAAGCGAAAAGTCATCACGCCACAAGTTTTGGCGTGGAATCAAGAAGTCGCGGAGTTGTTGTGTGTAGCTCTAGTCTCTACTGCAATCGATGAAGGAGACTTGAAGGAGAAGTTGGCGACAGGAGACTTCTGTACGAGGTGTCGACAAGGAACGAGGGACTTGGCATTTGCAGGGAAAACGGCAATCAAAGCGATTGAACAGCTTGTCCTTCTCATCCCGAAGATTTTCGAGACGAAGTGGCACAAGAGAAAAGCGAATGGGAGAAAACGGTCGTATCCCAGGATCTTCTACAGTGAGTATAAAGTTCATGCGATTTTTGTTGGTCTTCTGAAGGAGAGTTTTACAATTCTGGTGTTTAATTTGCATTGCAGCTTTGGGAGGAAACTCGTGGAGGACGAAAAGTGAATCGGAAGTGAAGATGACCTTAGCGAAGAACTTGTTTTCTCGGGGAGAAGGAGAAGACGGAAATGGCGAAGTTGAGGATAGAATGGAAGAAGGAGGAGAAACGAGTGTGTACATCACAGGATCGTTGCCGGATGAAGATGACGTCAGTTTCAACGCAGAGGAGACGTGGGGCTTTGAAGGAATGGATGAACTGGAAGAGGAAGAGACTCAAGAAGTTCCTTTGGCAGTTGATTTGATGGTGGAGAAGATTGGAATGGAAGTCACTGCTGATGTTGTGGAAGAAGGAAGTCTGTTAAATGTAAAAGAAGAACCACCCGAGTATGGAGATAACTGGGAAAGTTTCGATGATGATTTCGTGGCTCCGTCGGGAACTGTGAAGAAAGAAGAAGTCGTTCCTCAACAGTCCAGGCCGAGATTGTTCAGTGGAGAGGATAACGAAGATCGACGGAGGAGTGGTCGGTCTACTCAACGTCCAGAGAAGTTTACGCCTCCAGCGTCTTTCAAAAAGCCCAAACCTGATCCGTCGATTCCTCGTCCACCTCCGAAGCCACCAAAGGTGAAGCCTCCACCTCGTTTCCGACCAAAGAGATATCGTCCTGCAAGAGAACGAGCAAAGATTGCAAGATATCCTTTTCCATGCACAGAAGACTTGGAATCTTGTACAAAGCGGTTCTCATCTCAGCTCCTCTTGACTGGTCACATTCGTAAAGAACATCTGAAGCTTCGTCGTCCCTACAAATGTTCTGAGTGTACAAAAGACACAACCCAGTTTACGTATCTTGTTGACCACATGCTGTCTTTTCATCCGAGCGTACCTGTAGTCTCAGTTTTGGGTCGTCCGTATGAACCCTTCAAGCATCAATGCTCCTCATGTCCACGCCACTTCAAAGAGGAAGCAACTTTGCGACTCCACGTGGAATCTGCTCACAACACTCGAAAAGAAGAAATGGAGAAGCAGCTTCCGTTCGCCTGTTACGTTTGTGACAAGCGGTATAAAGTTCAGGAAGAACTGAATGGACATTTCGACAGGATTCACAAGGACAATCTCAACCCATTTTCGTGTGAAGATTGTGAGGCTGTTTTTACGAATTCAGTTGCGCTGCGTTTTCACACGAAGAATGCACATCCAACGGCAGACAGAGTGGCTTGTGGGCTGTGTAAAAATCGATCGTTTCCATCGGAGGCTCACTTGAATCTCCACAACAGTCATTATCATCGGAAAGAACCGTTTAAGTGTCCACACTGCGACTTTGAGACGACTGAGAAATATGTCCGAGAACGGCACAAGAGAGAAGCTCATGAAGATATTTATTCCAGTGTAAGTAGAATCACTTATTAAGTATTAGATAATTAATTAGTTAATTAAGTACTAATGAGAGGATTCTGTGTTGTTGCAGTTTTACAAATGTGAGGTTGAAGGGTGTGGAAAGGAATTCAAGTGGCGAGACAGATTTACAACTCACATGACGCTGAAACATTCGGGGAAGAAGTTTGAATGTGTTGTTTGTGGAAAGGTCTGCACTACTACTGTTACACTTCGGGTAATGCAGAATAGGAAATTGTTTTTTTGTGGTTGAAGTTGAGTGGAAATAGGAATTACTTATCAATGTTTGGTTATGCAGTCACATGAAGCGACTCATGCAGGAGTGAAGAATATTTGTCACATTTGTGGAATGGGGTTGGTCTCGCCGGGCCATTTGAAGAGACACTTGTTGAACAAACATCCGGAGGGATCTGAACTTGTGTTACCTATGACGGGACGTGGACCGTCTAAACCGAAGCCTAACAAGTGGAGGAAGCTTCCTGCCACTGTAACGTCTTCTGAAATGAGTTCTATGGACGAGTCTTCTAATGGTGGCTGTAGCAGTAACAACACTGGACCACAAGAATTACAAGAAAGCTCGTGTCTGGAATCTGAACAAGCTGTGATGAATACAATGCAATCCCTTCAAGAAAATCCTTTGTGTGAAAATGTGCTGAATGTCGAAAGTCAAAGTTGTCTCCAAATGGGGTCCTTTGCTCCTCAGAATCATGTAGAAACTAGTGAAACTACTGCTGCTGCACAAGATGCTTCAACAGTGCCAGTGAATAACTCTTTTTATCCATATCAATTTTGAACTGAAAATTAGCCGATAAGTAGCCATATTCAGGCAATGCAGTGTACCGATTTAAAGTATTTCATTTTAGTTATTTACGTAAAGATAGGGTGTTTGATTTATGGAGAGTCAATTCGGTTTTGTTACGGTTCTGTGATGAGTATATTTCTAGTTGAAAATTCGAATGTAATATGTAATGGTAATATTTACGCGAAATAAAAATCGTTTGTTCTAAATTGACTGTCCATCGTTTGTGTAATATATTCACAAGTTGCTTTTTTGTTTTGTCTGTGTTAATAAGAAAGATCATATTATTATGCTTCACTTGGAAATTCCAGCTTGGAATGCAGAATGTTGAAATAAATCGTTCTCACTACACACAACCCGTACACTCCGTTTTCAGGTCTCTTGAGTAATTCTAATTGTGGGCTTGACATAATGCGGCAATGACTGCGAACAAATTAAAAAGCGAAGCTTTTTGCCCAAATCTCTTGAAGAATGTCCTTCAATCTACTTACACAACTCAAATATCAAATGGGAATAGCTGGAGCAAAAAATGTAGCTGTACATACTTGGGTGAAGTAACCTTCAAATCTAGTGGATGCTTTTCGCTTCATTATATCCTAATTTATCTGTATGTAGTTTCATTTTCAAGTCCGCGTCAGTTCAGACTCGCTTCGCATTTACCAAAACCAACATCAACAACGCTAGCCTTAAATAATTTAAAGTTTCTGAAAAGAACTCACTCAGTGAGGAAATTACTAAGCGTAATGATTTATGCAATTGCTCTCATCACCGGTGCATTCGCAGTGTACTACTTTTTCTTTAAACCAGGAGACAAAAATGCACCTCCAGGTATAAACACAATTTAAGTCACTTGACTGTTTTTTTACTTTTCATGGAGTGCTTAAAATAGCCTTTTTGAAGGACCGCGAGGCTACCCAGTTGTGGGAAGTGCCTTCAGCTTGTCAAAGCGAATGGAAATTCAGTTTGACAAGTGGGCAGAGGAATTCGGAGATATCACACAGATCAAATTATTTGGGATACGGTAAGCCAAAAGAGTCTTACTCGTTTTATAAATTTTCTCTATCTATTTGATTTCAATTTTCAATCCTTTCACGCAGTAACGTAATTCTAAATGATCCCAAACTCGTGAAGGAAGTCTTCTCTCGTGACAGTGTTACTGGAAGGATGATTGACGGATATATCGTTAACATTCATGCAGATGGAATTGACAGAGGTTACTTTATAATAATTATCACACGCACATGTTAAATGCTTCTGTAATGACATTGCTAGTTTGACTACACATAAACCGTTTTCTTTATTGCAGGACTTGTGAGGAGTGAAGGAGAATTGTGGGAACAAACGCGTCGCTTCACTTTGAGACAACTGAGAGATTTTGGATTTGGAAAGACATCCATGGAAAACCTGATTATGGAGGAAGTGAAGGAAGTTCTGGAGTGGATGAAATCAAATGAAGGCCTCCCTGTGGGAAAAATTAAGGAGAAAATGTCACTTGCTGTTGTAAACTCCCTTTGGACCATAGTTAGCAGTGAAAGATTTGCTCATGACGATCCTGCACTTCTGCAGTTATCTAATGGGCTAACCGAGTGAGTTTGAGATCTGATTATCAAATACACGAAGGTTATTTCACCTTTAACTGATAGATTAATATTTTACTGTATGAATTCAAAGGGTTCTTGTGGAATTGGCTGAATCCGGTGGAATACTCATTATGGTACCTTGGCTAAGACACATCGCTCCAGATTTTCTAGGCTACACAAGTCTTAGGAAACTTATGGATGGAATGTTAGCCTTTTCCGAAAAAGCCATTGCAGAACATAAGAAAACTCGCTGTCAGGATTTTTCAAGGTGAATGTCTTTAATAGACAGATTTGTATTTCCACTTAATTTAATTTCAATTAAGATATTGTACAGTCTCATGAATTAGATTACATTTTTTTATTCTGTAGAGATTTCATTGATGTGTTTTTGAACGAAATGCAGAAAAGGTCGGGTGATCCTTCATCAGCATTTTACGGGCAAGAAGCTGGTCAGTTGCTCTAATAATTATTACTATTAAAACGTTGTTAGTTAATCTTTGATTATTTTAAGCAGTTTTATTTCTCCTCTTCAGATAAAAACTTGACATCAGTAGTCAGCGACTTATTTTTTGCTGGAGCTGACACAACTTCAACCACGTTGGATTTTACATTCCTTTACCTGTCCTCCTTCCCTGAGGTTCAGAAGAAACTACAAAAGGAGATTGAAGAAGTCACTGGAAACTCAAGACCTGTTTCTCTCACTGACAGACCCAAGTTAGCTTCCTTTTATTTTATGCTGCCAGAGAAATACACACACGATTTCAACATAACGATGATGATGCTTTTGTTTCAGTATGCCTTATATGGAAGCCCTGTTAGCTGAAATTCTGAGATGCTCGAGTATTGTTCCGGGTGGTGTTCCTCACAGAGCTCTGAAAGACATTCAGATTAATGGCTTCGATGTAAAGAAGGACACAATCATCATGGCAAATATTCATTATATTCATTACAACAAACACATTTAGGGGGATCCGCTAAACTTTCGGCCGGAAAGATTTCTCAGTCCTGATGGAAAAACGTTCAAGAAGCACGAAGCCCTCGTTGCATTTTCTGTGGGACGAAGACAATGTTTGGGAGAGACTTTGGCTCGAGACACACTTTACTTGTTTATCACGAATATATTTCAAAAGTTTACCGTGGCTCCTGAGGATGCTCAGAAGGTTTGTAAGGATTTAAATGGTATTGAACTGATGGAGGCCATCACACCAACTCCAAAACCGTACAAGGTTGTTTTTAAAGATAGACTTTAAGAACTATTAAGAAAAGTACGTTGTATGAGATTTCAGTTTTTTCACAATGAGCATTTGGTTGTTGTACAAGCCAAACAATGTATTAATCTTCCCAGTGGAAATCTAGAAATTGATAGTAAACTTTGAGGTACTTCTTAAGCATTTAAACTTACTTTTGTTCCATTTAAAGGAACCTGTGTCAAGGAACAAATTTTTACCTCACATCAAAATATATCGCAACCTCCTATAATGTTTATGTAATCTTCTAATTCATATAATAATGCGTGACAAATCTATTTCTATTTTCAAATAATTCATCGCTTTAGCTATAAAATTAAAATTATATAAAGTTTAGTACTTCTTCGTTCAGTATCTTCAGGTGTAACGCGTGAAAACCTTGTTCATTGGGGAAATAAATATCAATAGTTTAATCCAATATTCGCATGAATTAAGAGAACGTGTGGCAATTAATAAATGTCTGTTTACTTAGAAATAAAGAAAACATGCATACAACTGGGCTGTGTTAGCTGTAGTCAAAGATTAATAAATATTACTTTTGCTTTAAGATAAAAATTTAAATTGGTATTTCAATCCATGTCAAGTCAGAAATGTCAGAATGCACCAATTATGCTTATAAAATTATATGCATTTAATTTAACCTTCCACACGCAATGACTTAACATTGTGAGATGATTTTATTTCTAGCTGTCATTTCTGATCACACTCACAAGTTGATTCATAATGGCCAGTGTAAAAAGAACTTCAAGGTTAAACTGATTCTCAGACAGAATTACAGTCACAGATAATCATGGATAGCTTACATACTTAACGGCTTAGCTAAGAGCCGAGATTACCACAACTAACATCTGACATAATAAAACTCAACTTTTAAAAGTGAATTGTTGTTAAAGCATAATGGATTTCCTAAGCGTAGCAATGTTTTTACTAGTCTTCGTGATAATCCTCCTTTCATCTCTCATCATCTACGCTCG
>JAQGBV010002615.1:0-11113 GCA_034698685.1 Isotomurus pseudopalustris | reverse complement strand
CAGCTCACAGCTAATTCAAAAATATAAACACACTATTCATATTTAAATTTAAATGCCCAGCAGTTTCCACAATACACACATGAACTATTTTTACACACGTGCACACAAAAACTCCACTTAATTTCCTTGCTCACTAAAACTACTTCTCACAAACTCACAACTTTCAACCGGGTTTGAATATGAATGAACTGCAGGAGTATAAACAAACTGTATCACTGCGAACTACTTACACTTTCAGTCGACACTCGACACTGTAAAGATGTTTAGTCGAAGGATGAACTGTGCTGGAAGAATAGAGAAGAGATGGAAGATTAAGTGTTTACTTTTTTAGCCGGAGGAGAGAGAGACGTCTCAAGAAAGAGATGTTTCTCCAAGACAAGGAAACATTCGACTGACAGACTCCCTCACGCATTTCTTCGACTCCTAAGAAAAACTTCGTGTGTGTGACTCACTCATTCACTCTCCATTCATTCATCACAAGAGTCTCACTCTCATAGAGCGTCGCTTCTATTCTCAGTTTGAATTCACAGTGGCGCGAATCAGTTTGTTTGGGTCTGTAGAGATTTCCTTACGCGCCAACGGATCATTTAATAACAGGAACAAGAAGTGTGTGGTTTAGTGGTTTTATAGTTTTATCTTTTAATCATTTTATCATTTTAGACTTACGACTTTACGACTTTCGACCAAGTTTAAGTTTCGACGGGGGGACTTGATCAATTACTTTATTACTAGTTGTAGCCTTAGCCGAGTTACAAGTTGCAAATAGACATTCAAAATGGCAAAACGTGGTGCTGGTTGTTCCAGTACAGCTAGAACTCGTGAGGCTGAAGTTGAACCGCATATCGATTTGTCAAATTTGATAAGTTTTTTCTTACATAAGAAACCTTCTGGGGGGGTGTGTGAAAATTCACTGGATGCTTTGGGAGGTGACTTGTCCAAGAGTCGTCGCTACCACGAGAAGTTGCCTACCTTGTTTGGAGTTCATGCACCACCGGGTTACAAGGGTACTGTTGTTAGAATGGAGGAAACTATTAGACAGGTATTGCAATCATACCTGACGCACTATCAGTATTTGTTGAGAGAATAATAAGTATTTTTTTATCGCAATAATTCATGTTTTGTGGTTCCTATATTTGTTAGATTGAAAATAATATTAGCAATGGGTACCAAAGTGAAAGTGATGAGAGCTTTAGCCTAGATGATCTGGAGGATGATCGAAAAATCTATAAGTACTTGAGTGATGAATATGGAGCAATGGCTTTCAAGAGTAAGTGAACAAGAGATTTCAATCTATAAATTGAAAGTTACTGATTTTTGTTTTTTATGAAGATTCGTCAATTTCAATGTATTTTCTTTTATTTGTGTATTTAGATAAAACACAGAAAAGTGGGATTCAAATTAAAGACATTGTCGATAATTACGAAGATAAAATACAAACGAGATCGGGAAAGAAAACTGAAGACCTGATAGTCCGTAGTCATTCTCCGAAGCGGAAGAGAAGAAGGTCTTCAGTAGATAAAACCGCCCTTAACTGTACAAAAAAGATAAGTGAAGACCCATTTTACCAATCTCCAAAACGGAAGAAAATTAGGTCGTCAGTAGGTAAGACAGTCCTTCATCGTGCGAAAAAGAAAAGCGAAGGCACATCTTACCAATCTCCCAAAGGGAAGAGAACGAGGTCTTCAGTAGACCAGGCCGCCTTTCACGGTACGAAAAAGAAAATCGAAGGCACATCTTACCAATCTCCCAAAGAGAACAAACCGAGGTCTTCAGCAGATCAGGCCGCCTTTCACGGTACGAAAAAGAAAATCGAAGGCACATCTTACCAATCTCCCAAAGAGAACAAACCGAGGTCTTCAGCAGATCAGACCGTCCTTCATCGTATAAAACAAAAAAGTGAAGACCCATCTTACCAGTCTCCGAAAAGGAAGAAAACAAGGTCTTCAGCAGATCAGACCGTCGTTCACGATACAAAAAAGAATAGCGAACACACATCATACCAATCCTCTGAACGGAAGAAATCGAGAACCTCAGCAGATAAGACGGTTCTTAATCGCAGAGATGCACCAGCCGTTGATGATACATCTGCGTCAGTGAACGACAGTACCGATTTGCAACCCAAACAAAAAGTTTTTCGTAGTTTTGGCTGCAGTGAATGGGCTGAGAATAAAGATCGACGTACACCCGGTATGGTTTATTTTTATGCACAATGGAAGGATTTGTATAATAATAATAATTATTATTATACAAATAACAATTATTGTTAAAATATGATTAATATTTATTAAAATTAATTCCAGGGGAAAGAAGCACTGGCCTTTTCCATGCCGCACCCTGGGAAGCAGATTGCTTGTATATTCAACAGCCCATCAGGCTTAGCGACCTTAGTGCCCAAACTGCTCGTAAGTTTAATAAGTTTGTTTATTATTATTATTACTTGTAGCTCAGGTGATTTGGTTTTATAAGGACCAGTCCTGGACAATAGTGGACAACGATAAAAAATCCTTGTATGCAATAATTCTCTAATTTGTTTATGCTTTGTTCACAGGACCCAGGAACATATACCGACCATCGTTTGCCTTGGATAACATCGTTTTTGGATAGGAGGACCTCCAGAAACTCTAGGTTTTCTACGTGCCAACTCTTTTAGTGTTTAAACTGCCAACAGGCATTATTGAATATTTTATCGATTTTACTGTAGCTTTAATGTAGTTCCTGACTTTGTCTAACGTAGACCTAAAATGAACGAGTGTGTTTTCACTCATATGAGTTATTTAGATCTATTTCCCAAATTGTTGTACTATTTATTCAAGATTCTTTTATGTAGATTGAACAGACGAACTGTCAAAAACTTTGATAGATGAACTGGCTACAACCATTCGTTCGTCTAATTCTCGTGCTAGCTCCACGCATGTTTTTCCACGGCTAGTAAAGCCAATACTTCCTTGTGTTCCCGATGCAACTAACTGTATTTGTATTAAATCCGTTCCGTCAAGTCTCACAAGTTGTGGTAATGTATCTTTAACCGTCTTAAAGTAGTCCATTCGATAAGCTGCTGGATTTCCAAACAGTGTTAACTCAGAAGTTTGCAAAGCAGTCAGGCAGTTGATATCTGTTAGGCTCTGTGAATACGTGCATAAATGGAAAAAGCTTGAATTCACGTTCTCGCGGCAAGGAATGACATATCTTACAATTACTATTATTATATATTACCTGTATTTTATTGTAAGCAAGAAACAGTGAAGTCAAATTGGCTAAGTGTGGCAAACGCGGAAGATGAGCTATACGATTGTGTTCTAAATGAAGATGTTTCAGTGACTTGCATCCAAGAAGACTATTGAATGGTACATTATGAATCTTGTTATTATCGAGAACGATTGCTTTTACGTTTCCCATGTCTTGAAGTCCATCCAGTCCACTTAACCTGTTGCAACTGAGAATGACGGAGCGAAGATTAGGAAGAGCATGTAAATGCAAGTCTTTCAGTCCAGTCAAGCCTAGGAAGAACACCGATCATTAAATTATTGTGCTAAATTTTACCAAGACTTTCAGTGTTCAGAAACCATTGTGTGACAAAACTAAAACTTCCAAGCTTGGAAATTTCGGGCTGTCATTATTGATTCCGAGCCAATGTTGGTCTTCCCATGCATCCGCATCATCACTATCGTTCTCAGTTTCCTTCGCATTCTTGGACTGTGCATCGTTCAACTTCTGCATTTTTCCTTTGGAATTCGTCGCATTCGATTGTCGATTGTTTTTCGTTGCAATCGTTTTAGAATTTCCACCAGTCCCTGTGCTTTTTCCTTTCTCTTTGGTAGAGTCGTTGCAAAGGTTTCCAAAACATTGCGGACAAGGCTCCCCCAATGAAGTTATAGAATTGTGATTCACCGTAAGAACTCGAAGCCTAAATGGAGCGGTTAGAAATCGTTAATTGAAGGACAGAATATGCAAAGTGTAGACCATATTGAATATTATTTTACTTCGGTAGCGACCCTAGTCCAGCTAAGCTGGAAAGCTGGTTTCCAGACACGTCGAGGGTCATCAAAAATGGCAGACTCTCATGCGGAAGCTCAACATGTTTTAAGTTGCAGTCAGGTAGAGTCAAGGAAGTCAAGTTCTTCCAACTTAAGCTTCCTATGTTTCTTTCGATCCAATCCATTGTTAAATTTCCACCTGAATATTTTTAAACGATACGGTTGAAATTTTTTTGACCACCTTTGCACTTCAATCGGAAACAGGTACTCAGAAGTAAGGTTTTACCCATTGTGGTTAAAGCATCATCAACTCTCCACTCCGTCATTGATGTGCCGTCAAGTAACTGTGAAAAAGTTAAGGTATTACTCAGCACAGCATTCTCATTATAAACCATCAAAACCATTATCAATACTAACTTGAACACTTGGCACATTTTGAAGCACGCACAAAGCATAGTGTCGATGGGTCGACAAAGGTGTTCGTGATGCATCAAGAGAAACGAGACCCTTCATGACTCTCAAGGGATTCAAAGTTGTGACGCTGCATGGCAAAGGATTTCCACTTAAATGCAGGTGAACTAAATTAGGACAGGCAAACTGGAGCGTGTTGATGCTGCACAGATGGTTATTAGACAAATTCAAGATTTTCAGGTTCGGGAAAGTGCATTCTCCAAGTTCTCCCATGAACCCCAAATGAGCCAGAGAATTGTCCTGCAGCTGCAGCTTCACTGTAAATGTTCTCCATTCCTTGTTTTGAACCAATAGACTTGAACAGATTCCCGAGGATTCCAAGTAATTGTCCGATATGTCCATGTCGACTCCACTAACCTCAAGACTCAGCTTCGGAGGTGCGCGAAACGATTCGTCAAGATTTAACATACATTTTCCTTTTAAATCCCATCGGATCAGCTTGTCTCTTGCTGGACAAACCAAATAAAGCAATTCATTATACATGTAAAAAGTCACTGGATTTTGAAATTGTTAATTTATTATGCAAGCACCCCAACTGTCTCCCATCACTTCTGTCGTAAATAAAGACTCAGCTTTTGCATCATGTGATTTGGATATTGAAACACTTTCTGGATGACTAAATGGAGCCTCCCACACATCTACGAACACCAGAGCTGGGAGGTAGCGTTTAGCAAGAAGCGGAATATGAGCCAAATTCCTGATATCCTGCCAAGGAAGATTGAATTAGATCCATGGAACAAGGGCATTAAGCCATTCCTTAATTATCTCTTACCTGGAAAGGATTAGGAAGAATTTCCAACGCAGTTAAATTCTTACACGCCCAGCGTATATTAATTACATTAGGGATAAAGTAGCGTAAACTATTCCATCCTAGTCGCAACTCCTTTAGCTTAGGCATCTTCGACAAGTTCGACAGTGTTGAGATGTTGTTGTGAGAAAGATTGAGTTTCTTAAGATTAATCATTCCATTCAAACCAACACAAACGTTGAGATGGTTGTTCGATACATCCAGAGTTGTAATGGTTTGTGAGGTGTGAACCCCCAAGAAAGATGTCACGTTGCAGATATCAACTATCTTGGGTAGCATGACCATATTGGGGCGTCTTGGATCTCTGCATTAACAATAATTATGCCTCACTAAGCCTTGAACAATCCAAAACAGAATAATAAATAAATATAATTTGTGCAACTTACGGCTTCAATGCATTTGAAACTAGAGATGTTATTGCATTCAAGTCAGCCTTTACTCCATCATGAGTTTGGTAGAGATAGTACGGTGACTCACTGTGATTAGTGATTTCTATTTTAGCTTCACCAATCTTCGAAGATATCTCATGAAGAAGAGCTTCAGCTTTTTCAGATATATTTGTATCTTCCTTTATCCCTTCGTACCAGATTTCACCTTTTTCGCTTTTGGTAAACGAGACGTATACTAAGTACGCTGGTGCGTAACTATACGGCCGAGTCAATTCATAAATTGAGCAGTCATCAGCGTGCTACAAATTGAATGAGATTTGAATTACCAGAATGTTATCAATAATAATAACATTCCAAGAGTATTTATTTACCTTTGCATGGTCTTTTTTGGGACTTTGAACAACTCTTAAGCATTCTTTTAGCACTTTCATGACAAAAATAACGCAAGTTGAGTTCTCTGGACACGACTCGGAAGGGTATCTTTCGTCTTCTTTATTATCAGTGTCGGGCTCAGAGCTGGAAGATGATTCAGATTCATCCATAAAGTACATTTGGCTCATGTCTACAGCAGCCCAAATACAATCCGTCAATCTTACTTCCTTGAACAAGCAGAATTAAAGAAATTACTAATATAGCTTCTAAAGACATTCAATACCAAAGAAATTTTTAATTTAAAGAAAGAAATCACTTACTTTGTAACTTTCAGAGTTTCCATTAATAGTCTTTTGGAAGTAAGCGATCGGATCGTGTTTGATTTTGCGGGACTTGCTGATAAGAAAGAGCATGAGCGGCTGAGACCTCTCTGGCAGACCTGGAACTGAGTCCGGATACGGATACCACGGAGGCTGGCGCTTGTAGTCTGGATCTATATATGTTTCGACAACTTTGAATTGCTGCAGAGAAGGGGGACCATAAAACGGGTAAGTCGACTGGAAATTGTCTTGAGTCCCCGGAGGTGGTATGATCTCTTCCGGAGGCGGAAGTATAAACTTCGGTTCATTTAATCGTGAAAAGTGATCTTCATGCGTTTTGCTCATTCCACGTTCAGCAGTTGTGTCTTGCAGGACGACAATAGACTCCACTTTAACAGAAAAAGATTCTGGCCACCTGGATTCAAAGTTGCTTGTCAATATTAAACGTACCAAGAAAATAATATTTCATACAATGCAACAAAAATATTACTCACGGTCCAACACACGACATAGAACTTATTATTTGATGCATAGCACCTCTGATGTTGTCCTTATCCAAAACACCTTCAGGATCTGTCACTGAATGAGCCACCGAGCCACTGAAGGCACCACAAGTTGTGAATTCCAACCATTTAAGCCACTCTTCTATCTGGGTGAAGAAGATTTATTTAATTTATCACAAGATTACTTGTCTGTACGACGATTTCCAGCAATATTCTTAACTAACCGATATCACGATACCTTTTGTTCCCAGAGGCTTATGTTCATCATAGTTGAGCTTCGAAGTATTGCTTTTCTCGTCCAAAATCTTAAACACCTTATCCTGCTGCTGACGTGATTAGCTTCCGCTAAAAGTTGATGCCGTAAGGCCGCGAATGTTGGTATTGGGGTGATGAAATGATCAGCTTGTAGACACTATACGATAAACGGGGAAAAAATCCAGCCCAGTTAAAACATCACATTTTACAATTAGTCAACATTTTACATACTTTCATGCTCAGCACGTATAGATTTGAAATCCTTTGGCCAAGCAATGTTATATGATCGTTGAGGCTCTTGGTTGCAGCCAACCGAGCTTCAGAATGCCGAGCAGCGTCGATTCCCAAGCTTGCAAAGTAATACAAACATCTTTGAGAGATATACGTCTGAAACAGTTCAAGCAAACCATTAATGAAGTTTGAATACAGAGACACGATACATTTCCTAAGGTCTGACTTGAGATAAGTAACTCACCTCTACATCCCTTCGTTTACAAGCGTTGATCTCTTCTCCACTAAGGTTGGTAATGTTCTGCAACGTGCTAATACAAATTGTTCTGCATTCACACAGCAAATTCACTGGACAATGGCCATACACAGGATCGTGAAGATACAAAGTCTTCAATGACTGCAGTGATCCAAGACAGTAAATATCCTGAATCTTAGAAATCGGGTTCCCAGCCAAATTAAGAGTTTGCAGTCCTGGACACTTATACAAATCCGACTTTTCCAAAGACGTGATTTGATTACTAGCTACGTTTAAATCTGTAAGAGTAGGCAATCCATACTGGAGGAACTAAAGGATACAAGAAAAAATGTCGATTTAAAAATCACCCGTAAAATATAATCTGCTGTCTATCTGACTTACATTAATAGAAGACAACTGATTCCCAGAGAGCCACAAAACTTTCAACCTTTCAAAGCGAAGTGACTCGATGCTCGTTATGTGACCTCCGAACAAGTACAGCCTGTGCAGCACTTCCAGTCCTGCAAAATCCTTCCACTTCAGCTCCTAATTACACAAAACCCACAACTCATTAAAACTTTGCACTTTACAGTACTTCACACTAAAATATCTTTAACTCCAAATAATTTTAAACTCACCTTAATAGAGCAATTCGTCACCCAAGCCTCGGAAAGGTTTCTAAATCTATTCAACCCCCTAAAACTCGTTAATGGATGTCCCACCAAACACAGCTTCTTGACTAACGTCGGATTAACCGTAGTCTTCGGATCTCCATCATCCACCGGACGCTCCAAACAAACCTTCTCCAACTCAAACTCGGATTCAAACTGAGTACACTTGGGAGTCGAAAATCCTTCTTGCGCTAGCGACTGATAGAAAGTCCCGAAATTCGTAAGATTTCCGAAGAATATCTCAATGCTTCTGTTAGAATCTTCAACACTATTATCTCCCGTAACATCTTCCCCTCTGAGTGACTCCTCTTCCTCCGAAACATCCGAATGACTGAAGTCACACGCACCCGTTTCTACCGATCCTTGTTCCTCCCAAAATGTCACAGTTGTTTCCGCCTCCGGCAAATACTTCAATTGTTCTTCTATCTCCGAGGAATTGTCTCCACCTGGAAAGTCTTTGTGTCCTCCGTGTCCCTTATTCTCCACCCATCGTGACTCATCTCCAACTCCATCCCCACCATTCTGAGACACATAAAGGGACCCTGAGACCGTCTGTGAATCAGTCTCCCCATCCTCAACCCCTTCACCCTCCGTGTAATTGGAAGTCACAGACATTCCTCTGTATCTCTGACCATAATCTCTTACGACATTAAAATATAAATCCAACCCTCTCATCTCATTATCGTCATTGTTCCCAAGCCATTCAGCATCATCACTAAGCAACTCTCATCAACGCTATTATTCCCACAGAACAACAAAGATTCCCAAGAACATGACATCAACCACCACCACCACTGACCACCACCACCAGCCATCTAGAGTCTAGAGGCTACACGAGTCTCTCCTCCTTCCCATCTTTTAATTAAATCCCTGCTTCCTTCGACATTTTCGAGCGTTTAAAATGCACCAACGTCTTAAGATTAATCTAAGACTAATTGACCTCGTCAATGGTGACCCCAGGAGGTGTGGTTGGTTGAAGAAGTGGATGTATGTGAAGGAGTAAGTTAAGGAAAAAATAGTGGAGATTGAGTGAGTATAAGAGGTGAGGTAGAGATGTGGGAGGGTGGAAGCGAAGTTGAGTGAGGAGTTAGAAGGAAGTGGTCGCCGCATGGCATGCGTGTTATTCGGCTGATCTCTTCTCTTCCCCTTTCTTTCCGTTGTTTGGTTTGAGGAGCCCCCGTTGGCCGTCAGCAATGGCGCTGCCTCGGCCGAGGCCCCAGTCACTTCAGTCGAAGGCTTTCACCCGTCTCTCTCTCGGGATTAGAATCCTTTCCTATCATTTCACAGTCCGCTTCCAACTGTCGGCAGGGACCAGCTGTCCCTCTGCCTTCTTTTGCACCCTTTTTGTCACTCCTTCTACACACACACGTTCAACTTTGACCTTATTTCATGCCGAGAGCCCTCTTAGGTGGTCACAGGTGGGGGAAATGAGACTAATAACCATTATCACATGAGATTAAACGCTGCTTTCCCTTCACACGGAGAGGGTGTGATGTTGCTTTATTCATGGGATTTAATGGATTACTCTGCTGCTTTACGTGGGCCTTATATATTTTGTACTTTTGACAGCGTAGAAATAGAAAGCAGAAGTCACGGAGTTAACAATACTTTCCCTGGAGCAGTTGGGACTGGGATGGCAAACTTCCGATAGTAAAAAGTATCACAATCAGGAGAGTTTTATTGAAATTCATGTCTTGTGTACATTTACACGCACCGTAATCATTTTCTAAGAGAGATGAAAGTTGTATGTGCTACTATACATGTTACACTGTTGACTATACAGTTTAAAGGTTTTAAGTGAGCAATCTCAGATCTTATTTTCTCTCGTAAAACATATTACATAAAGAAGTTTGGAATTGGAACAAGCGAATACGCACATAATAAATCATCCTTAAACTTAAACTACAACTCTTGTGTGAGTGAGTTGTGTGTAGGAAGATGACCTTTGGACTTGAAGGTAGAGGAGAGTGCCTAGACTCTAGAGAGACATAAATGAAAGATATTTCCATCGCTCAACATGATTGCCTTCATTTCACTTGATTCAATTGGTGGTATAAAGTGAAGAGGTACAACGTGAGGGAAAGGCTGGTGAAATGTTCAGTTTGTTCGTTGAACACAGGTTCTTCACTGCTACCTCAAAACCAGTGTTCGCTAAACAGCAAAAAAGCATGAAATCCTTTTTGCTTTAAACCAAAGCAGCATGCTGTATTGCTGGTAACTAGTTTACAGCGCCTAATTGCTGTAAACCCGGTTAACATTGGAGGTCCCATAAGGGGTCAGCAATGCAGCAGTTTGCAGCAGACCGACCCCTGGATGTTTAATTGCTTTAAACCAATAAACAGCAATCAGCATGCTGCTTGGTTTAAAGCAAGGGCGAACACTGCTCAAAACAGATTGGATTAGAGAGGAGAGGCAGATGAGAACGATTTATCGATCGCACCGACTACCAACTTTCACTTTCATAATATTCGAACTTCTATCTTCTATTTCTCTATAGGACTACTTACTTCGCCAGTCGAGTGATGTCACGCTTCCTTCTCATGATAGCATTAGAGCCTTAGAGAAGTAACGAACCTAAAGTGTATAGAGAAGCCTTCCAGAAGTTCCCACTTCCCACCCAACGGGTACTTTACGGGTATGTTAGTGTAACTAACACAAACGGAGATCTTGAAACTCCTAGATAGTTCGTAATGTGTTCCTTGCCAGCTTTTCTCCGAGAGAAAGTCCAGAGGTGAAATCACACCAAGCAAAATGCTTTCTTTTCCAGAACCACACAACCAACTCTCAGAGATCGAAAGACCTCGTCGTAACGACCCCTTGTTTCGTTTCAATTAGATACTTATTCCGTTGCAAAGAATTTACTTTTACTACGTACTCCATTACT